>JAXGGA010023955.1:0-12761 GCA_038373865.1 Uloborus plumipes
CGTTGCCATTGACTATTTCACCAAATGGCCCGAAGCATATTCCATTCCGGATCAAGAAGCTACCACTGTAGCAGAGACTCTAGTCCAGAATTGGATCTCGAGATATGGGACACCCTTGCAGATCCATTCCGATCAGGGGAGAAACTTCATCTCTGCTGTGTTTAAGGGCCTATGTAAAATCCTCAAAATTGAGAAAACTCGAACGACACCACTACACCCACAATCGGACGGCATGGTGGAGAGATTCAACAGGACAATCCTTAATAATCTCTCGCTTATGGTCTCCAAAAATCAACAGGATTGGGACAAGAAACTTCCTCTGTTCCTGCTGGCCTACCGCAGTGCTGTCCACGAGACCACCGGATATTCCCCATCACAGATGCTCTTCGGCCGAGAGCTTCGGCTGCCTTGTGATCTCGTCTTCGGTCTCCCTCCAGATGCGTCTTCATCGCCCGAGGAGTACGTCCAGGATCTCCAGGCCCGGTTGGAGGACGTTCATCACTTCGCACGGGAGCGAATCAACATCGCGACGGAGAAAATGAAGACCCGATACGACACAAGGTCCACTGGCCATGACTTTCAAGAAGGTGACAAGGTGTGGCTATGGAATCCCATCCGACGTAAAGGTCTGTCACCCAAATTGCAGTCGCATTGGGATGGACCCTACACAGTCCTTCACCGGCTGAACGACGTCGTAGTGAGGATCCAGAAGTCATCACATTCAAAACCTAGGGTTGTACATTATGATCGGCTAGCCCCATACTATGGCCATAGTTCGTAAATTAAATGTAGAGCTACCATGGTAATTTGTTTGTAAATTTTGTAAATAACTTTTGCCTTTAATTGTTTGTAATATTACTTTATCAATGTTATTATTTCTTTCATGTTCTCATTGTTATTGTTTATCATGTTTATGATTGGTCATCATGTAATGTGTGCATCTGTAAGTCTTCCCTTGCTTCCTTTCTGGGGATTGTACTGCCCGGGACGTGCAGTCCTTGGGAAGGGGGCAATGTTACAAATCTTGTAAATAGTTGTTGTTTTCCTGCCTTGCATCATTTTCATTAGTTTTGGTTTTATCTGACGTCATGTTGCAAAAGTATCTGAAGATATCACTTTTATAACTTGTATACCGGCCCCGTAACACTTTGTAGTTTTTACACTTGCCCTAACTTTAATAAGCGTGAAGAAATTTTCGCTCGGAGTGGTGTTTTTCTTTTTATTTCTAGCGTTTTCTTGAATGAATTGTTTAAAGTTATGAATGATTTGGAATATTCCAGATATTACTAGAAAGTTGTCGGGAATTCTTTCCGTGTATAAATAGCTGGCCTTGAACACAAGTCAGTCAGTTTTTCTCAGATTGGATTATTGAGAGGCTCGTTTTTATTCGCTTTGGGCGAATGTTGTTTTTGCTTTTGTAATTGCTTAATTACTGTTCACGTTTGATACGTGGTGCTGAGTTACTGTTGAGAGTACAGTGTACTGTTGGCTGCCTAATTGCTGATGTTTAGCAATTGTTTTCTGCTCTTATTGTAAATAGTGTAAATACTTGTAAATAAATTTATAGTTACTTCCTCAAGATTGGAATGCTCATTTGAAGAAAGTTGAAGGTGCTACGGACTCGTTACAATATTTAAAAAAAATTTTTTTTCCCTTAAAAATTTATTTACTTTTAAACCTTGGCACAAGCGCGGATACAAGGGGGGGGGCGATGGGGGCGATCGCCCCCCCCCCTTGAGCCAAAAAAAAAAAGAAAAGAGAAAAAGGGAAAAAGGAAAAAAGAAAGAAAGAAACAAGCACTTACCAAAAATGTAAAAAAAAAAAATAATTTTCTACCTTTCTAGGAATGAGGGATTTATTATATTTATTTTCTGTTCCTGTGGAACTAAAATTTGGCACCATTTTCAAGACAGCGCCGATAAATTAAAAGTCTCTACAGGCAGAAATGCAAATGATAAAAGGAGAAGGGGTTATCCTTCGCCTTCGAATGCATACATTCCGAGTCGCCGATTTCTTGACGCCCGTCATCATATGGAGGGACGCCGTCTATATGACGTAACGAAAATAAGCACGATTTCAAGTGGTCTTACTTTGGAGTCAGTAGAACTGAGCAACGTTCCTAGTTCGGTTATTACACTTTCTTGTTTATGCGATTTTATGGAGAGGTGGCTTAATACAAGGAAAATGTAGCAAATCAAATACATCATTTGGACCTGAGCCACTTTTATCAACTAAATCACCGTTAATATCCGTTGAATCGCCTTCAAGCACAGAAAAGACTAAAGGTAAGTTCGGTTTAGTGTAATGCATGCAGGGGCTTCCCAATCTTGAACTATTCAAAGAGGAAAATTTCTGAATTTACTGATTGAAATTCCCAGTCACCTGCAAACTAGGACAAGATTTTCTAATGAAATACTTTACTACTGTGTAGAAATTTGTACTGTGTAGAAATCTTACACCCCTGAATGTATGCTAATACAATTGTAAAACTATTAATGTAAACTACAGTAACTATGCTAAAAACTGATGTAAGCAAGTGATGATGTGTTTATTTTTTTCTCTTCCCTCGTTCTTTATCACTGCAGATTAAGGTCAAGAATTTGTCGATCCATATTTTTTTAAATACCGTAAAATGGGGTGTATAGGAACAGCGGGGTCAATCGGAACAAAACTTCCCGACCGTACAAAAAAATTCTTCATAAATATACTATTGAGTATTTTTCGCCATGAATTTTTTTTTAGAAAGGTAAGATCATAGGAAGTAGGAAAAAATTACTTTTGTCAATCTGGCAACGCTACTGGCTTCTAAAGAGGGCTGCACGTTGAATGCTAGAAAACATCACATTTTCATAGACTGCAAAACTTCATATGCAAGAACAAACCTTCTTATATTTAACAAGAAGTTCTGTCAAGAACTAAACGAGCCTACTTTCCCGTACATCGACATCGGCATTCTAGCATCTGATCATTATTCTCTTGATTATCTAAGACTAAAAATTATGTCAAACATACCTTTAAAAGCAAAATATACCTCTCTCATCAGATGAAATAGACACATAAAAAGTAAATAAATGAATAAATAAAGTTTTGTCGCACCTTTTAAAGAATGTAACTGTTACAGTTCTTCCGTAGAAAAATTCCTCAATTGTTTTCAAAAAAAAAATTAAAAGTACAAAGTACATCAAAACACATTTTATCAAAGAAAGAAAAAAAAAAGAAAAAAACTCGTCCGTTGATAAAATGTCTCGAATTTAACTTTTAATCCGTTGCCAGTTGTTAAATATAAATAAAGAATAAAATGCCCTAGTGAATGAAACATTTTTGTTACAAAAAAAAAATCGTCTGCCAAAAATAATAATAATAATAATAATAAATTCAATAAAACAAATGAATAAATAAACAAAAAATCGTCTGCACAGTCAGTCATTTTTTTTCGGACTGTTTACTCAAAAGTTATTAGGGGTGACAGCTTGCTTGAGCGGTTCAATGTTGAATGAAAAATTGTTCAAATCGGAAATGTAAATACGGGAATGAAGTATCCTTGAAAAGTTCTTTCCAACAAAAAAAAGTTTGTTCAAATCGGACTGTTCATTAAAAAGTTAGTATCGCGGGACCGGTTATTTGAACGGCTCAAAGTTGAACCAAAAATTGTTCAAATCAAAAAATCAAGTATGGGAATGAGCTGTACTCGCCGAGATCTTTCCAACAAAAAAAAGTTTGTCCAAATCGGAATGTTCATTCAAAAGTTATTAGGGGGGGACAGACAGACCGACCGACCGACAGACCGACCGACCGACAGACCGACACACAAATTCCCCATCTCAATACCCTACTTTCAAATTTTTAATTTTTCGATATTCATTTTACCTCTTTATTTTTTTAACTTGGCGATATTTTTTGGACTTGGCGATATTTTTTTTAACTTGGCGATATTTTTTGGACTTGGCGATATTTTTTCGATGCATTAAGCTACTTTTAATACTTTTTCCGTCTTTCTTTTATTTTTAACGGGAAAGTAGGCTAAAAACTATGAGTGGTATGTTTCAATTATACATGTATCTGAACAACAGAATACCACATTAGAATTTACATTTTTTATAAATTGTGTCATAAAAGTGAAGAATTCTGAAAAATGCCATAGGAAAAAAATTTGCGGGGTGAATCGGAACACTTAGTTCTGTTGTTCCAATTCAAACTTATTTGAAGGAAACTGTTTGAAAACTCAAGATTCTAACCCTAATTCTTCTAATCAAGACAAGGACAAGGATTTATTACTGTTTATCCCTTCTCGTGAGCAACTAGATCTTAGAATGACAAAAGTTGCAGATTTCAAAAGATTTTTTCTCCAGGAGACTTCTTTTTACTTAAAATAAAAGGGGGAAAGTCACATAGACTTTATGTAGTAAACGTCCAGCACACAGACAGTGATGAATAAGCGAAAAAATCTTTCAGGACAATCCCCGAAACCCAGAAATTTCAAAAAACTAAAGAAAAGGTAGAGTTCATCCCAGGAGATGTTATGAAAAAACTTAAGCCAAGTCACAATTGCTAGTTTTAAGGACAAGTACATATTTGTGGACGACATGAGTGACTTCCATTCATGTTAAATCTTTGTATTTCAATTCAAAAGTATTTCTTAAAATTACTTTTCATTTTTCATAAGTTCAAAATTATTTTGAATTTTCACAAATTATAAACGTTTACTGGTACTGAAATTATACATTTATTTGACAGTAATTATCTGTTCTTATTCTCCCCCATCAATATTACTCATTTTTGTGAGACCTATTAGATTAAATTGAAAAAAATAAAAATTTTAACAAGTGTTCCGATTGACCCCTATCAGCGGGGTGATTCGGAACACCCATAATTTGCTATATATTTTAATAGTAATTGTTCAAAATCTTTTGTCTTTGCTTGGAATATCAAAAGTAAAGCAAGACCGAAGTTTTTATCCAAAAAATAAAATTAAAAAAAAATCTTTTAACTGCTTTTTTTACAATCAAAGCGGAAAAGTGTTCCGATTAACCCCATTTTACGGTATTTTAATTGATCTTAATTTGCAAAAGGCATAACATTTTTCCCGGGGGAGATCCCCCCGACCCCCTACCCTCCTTCATTTAAAAGAGTTAAATGCCATACCCTTCCAAAGGTCCCATTTACTTCTTAAAATATTATTTTTAAAAAAAACACAGGAAAGCAATAGCATTGGCAAGGAAGAAAAAAAACATAGGTGTGCGGATGGGCATCTCACAAAAAGAAAAAGGATCCCATCAAACCACGCCACACTATACGTATGTTTGTGTTTTTATGCTTCTTTTTTTTGGGGGGGTATATGTGCCATTTTTTGAGGGGGTTTTATATATATATATATATATATGAAGGTTAAAAAAAATCAATCGCCCCCCCCCCCTTGAAAAGTTTCTGGATCCGCCCTTGCCTTGGCAAAAACAAAAAGAGAGGGAGGGATAAGAGTTAATTTAGAATTGAATTTAAATAGTTTACACCTCAATAATCACTTATTTCAAAAACAAAGTGTTCATCTACGGAATCGAAAGAGAAAAGCATTTCGTCTCTTATTATTAAAGTAGCCGCCTTCGGCGATCGCCTCGACGCCTACAATTAAAGACACTTGTCTGTTTATCTTTTACAACATTTCACAGACAGTGTCACTTAAAAAAGGACTTTAAAGAAATATTTCCTGACATCAATAAATCATTGAAGGACCATTCCGCGGAAAAAGCGCCACTTTGTCCCGTCGGAGACAACTCATACAATTCATTAAAAATAATAATAGTTTTAAAAGATAATCAAAAAAAGAGAATGTTTTGTTCAAAAAAATCACATGTGCGTTTATGACTTCTTAAGCAAAATGTTTTTGTTAATTATCCTTTTAATTTTTCTTTTTTAATTAAAAAAATATGAGCTGTCATGTGCGGGACAAGATAACCGTTTTTCAATGGAATGACCGCAAAAAAATACCATAGCATTTCAATTCAGCTTTGGAAACGTAAAAAAATGAGCGATTAAAGCTTTTAATGAACCCTTTTAAAAAGCCTCAGAAGACAACAAACGTTAAAAATATGCTTCAAAAAAAAAACATCGGATATGAAGACGCACCCCCCCCTCTTCTACCCACCTCGCAAGTCAAATCTTATTAACTCTCATTTAAATTCAAGATACATCAAGCTGCCAACGTACAGGGAAGCTGCTAAACGACGATTCGAAACCAATCTCAAAATAATTGCGAGGGCACTTCGTCCCGAGCATTAAATCACATCTCCAGAGAGGCACGAAAAACTTCCAAAAACGATGTCGGGTTTCCCAAAGAGCTCCCGAAAGTGGTGTTTGTCCCTTGTTCCGCCGCGTTTCATTCATGTCTTACTGACACACGCTAAATATCCTCGGGGATGGTTCTATAAATAATTTTGGCTGGTGTCCTCTTCTGGGGCTCCGACGTCACTCTGTGGAAGGGCAGAGACTTTCTCTACCTGGGCAACTCAGCGAATATTTTAAAAAGAACAGGGAAACAAAGCTCTCTCTTTTCCCCCTTCCTTCAAGAGCGTGTTTAGAATTTTCAAAAGGCTTTAAATATGCGATCGAATTTTTTTTAGAGCAAAGAACAACACTCAGTACATCATGTATGTCTACAAAGAAGGAATGGGTGCAAGAAACAAGAAAGTGTGACAGGAGTGGTATTAATCTTTTGACATTTAATTTCTTGACAGCGCAACAAACTAGTGTTTCAGTAATGAAATCATTTCAGACAACACATCAGGCTCAGTATAAAAAAGACAGACACTGCTCATAAACGTTCAAATTAAAGTGTGGCTCTGGTAGTTAGACGCTTGACCTTGGACGAGCTCATTTATGTTTGCTTTGAAAGAACTCTTAGATGCTAAGAATTCCAGCAATCGTTATCACAACGTAGACTGGCGTTTCTCACTTAGCTTTACTAGATTTCCAAAATGTTCAACCAGGACAAAAGTCTGCTATTGCTCTTTGAATTTCAAGAAGCGTCACTTTTAGAACACGGAAGTAGTCCAAAAATAAAAACTCCTAACAGGGAGCAGAAAAAAACAGACTTTTAAATAGTTTGAAAATGATAGTTTTGTCTGCATATTAACCGAAATGCAAGGAGAGTGCAAAGATTTTATTTACCACAAAGTTGCAAAAATAAGCTCGAAAGTAGGCTTTGAGTCAGTTGACAATATTTGGATTGAAATTGTTGGCTTTTTCTCTTAATTGGAAACAAAGTCACAGTTTCTTCTCAAAGAAGCTCCTCTTTAAACACTATTAAGGCGGAAAAATACAATGAATGTTTTAATGGAGGTGGATTTATAATTCTCAATCCAGAATCCACACAGAACAGTCAACAACTAATAAAAATGTAATATATTCATGTAAAAGAAACAAAAAAGACGTTAATGAGAAATATGTTTTGTAGAAACCAATGCATTAAATTACTCTATTTCAAGACCAAACCTAAGCGACTTAAGCATGAACCGATAATGGTGCCTTTCTATTAAACTTACCTTCCTCACAGTAACGTTTCATTTCAACTTACATGAAATAATAGTAAAAAACAATCACTTACGCATTCGACAATTATTCTCAATTGCTCTTGGCCTTGGCGTAATTTATCTCTTTTGCAACATCCTGACCACAAAAACTGCCATCATTTTCTTAAGTAATGAAGCATATTTAATAAATATGTTTCCGCATAATTTACGTTTCCGAACGTTGACTTTTTCTTTCATCACGCTACTTTTAATTACTTAATAACCTGTTTGTGGATGCTGTTGATTTTGGCATTTAATTATTCCACGAAGCGGGAAAAGATGTAATTATTAAAATGGTTCATTCATTTTTTCTCCTTGTATCCTGAATATGCATAAGGCCGGTTAGGGCAAAAAGAAACTATATTTCAATGTTTAAAACAACTTTTAATCCTTCCCTTTCTTTAAGATGACTTGATAGATAAAATTTTGTGGGTTGTGCTCAGAAGAGTTACGGTGTGTGAAAACTTTAGCGCTATCATTGTTCAATGTTTAGTAGTTAGTGAATGAAATTATTTTCACATTTACTCCAACGTGTTTCCATTTATCCCGAACACTACACTAAAAAATAAATGTTGTTCAACAGTATAATGTATTTACCAATAAATCGTCAAATCCTTCGTTAAAATGTAAAAAACCACATTTTATAAGCGTCATTAAAAAATGGCCCTATAAGTTTAATAGATATTGAGAAAAAGGAACATGAACATGAAAAATTCATGCTTCAAGAAAAATGCATTTAAAGATTCATTCAAGTGATGAGTACACGTGAATGCTTTTGAAAGAACAAAATGTTCCGATGTTTTTGTTTGATTTTTTTATAAACAAGTGTAGCATTTGGTTGGAAAGATAAAAGTGTAAACTTTTTGTAAAAAAGTGAAATCGATTTTTTGGTAGAAATTGCCTTACCTGGTCCCCTGAAGCGGGGTTTGCTCGTTAAAAGCGAGGCTCCCATAAATGTAATCCCATGCCTCAATAATATTTCTGATCTCCTCTTAAAATCTGAGTTATGTTAAAACAATACTCATTATAAGCGAATCCGATTGTAGTAGACCCATACACCAAAATAGCAGGATCAGATCATGAAAGAATAAAAACGAAATGAAAAACATAGTGTAGATTGCGAACTACACTCAATACTTGAAGTAATGATCAAAAATCTATCCTTTAATACTCATCTAGGAATGTCTGACAGTTCGAAACGACACCCAGAATGCACAGCGTGGTGCCCTGCTACGTTTTTTACACATGTACCTTAAACATGTTCCCAACTGAGACGATAAAATTTAATACCAGTTCGTGCTTCCGCGTTGCTAAGAGACGGCAAGAGAAAAGAGCTCTTGTTTCAGGTTCCAGTTTTTTCCAAAATAAATTAATAATTACGAAGCGTAACGAATTTTTTCCAATTTGCTTGGCACTTTACTAATTGATACATTAGTAATAAATGATTATGTCACGTATACAACAGAAAAAACCCAATTGTTAGGACTGTTTCATTGAAAATTTGTGCTTTACCACGTTTGTATTAGTCAAAGAGAAAATTTTTGTTTCGATAAAGCTACAGTGGCATGCGAAAAAAAAAAATCGATGATTGCTTTTTATGCTAAAGGAAATGTGAAAAATTGTGCGCTAAACTCAAGAAATTACTTTAAAAACGGGTTTTTATTCTTTCTGTCAATTACGAACATTTAGCACCAGTTGGCTACTTTTATTTAGTTGCGGGAGTAGTGGAATCATGCAAAATGGGAAACATTTCAGGGGTGTTTTTTATTTATATTTTTTTAAGGAAAATTTTAAAAAGTTATTAATGATGAAAATCAATCTCCCCTCTCTCTCTCATTTCATATTTATCATTGATTAACTTCATTTTTCCTAAGGGAGGCACAATTTCTGAAAAACATAGTGACAAGATCCCTTTGGGATTTGGAGCGGATTAACTTTTACCAACAACGTATCATAATTGAACGATTTTCTCATTTAGCGTGACTGCTGCATCACAAATTCAGGAATTCATCCAAATATTAGTTTTCAAATGGCACCCAATTAGATCTGGCGATGGTTACTTTTTGGCGTCAATTCGCTCCACCTCCAAGAAACTACTGAAGGTTTTTTCTAGTTAAACAAAATTGATACAATTCGAAGAGTAACAAAAGAGTTCAAAGAAAACACTGATATTCTGATGAACTCCTGATAAGAACTAATACTAATTAGTTTTGTCGTCAGTCGTTACGAATGAGTGGAACCCTTTGATAATTTTTCGTGATAGAGTACTCAAACAGAAAATATAAAACACTGTCATGATGATACAGCGCATTAGTTTTTAAAAGCACCGTGTACGAAAGACACAGAATGAAAAAAGGATAGCCAACATGAAATGTGAATTAAAGTAACACATTTTCGGTTAAATAAAAGTCGTTTGCTTTTGTTTTCTCAGCTTTCATACAATCTGTAAGCCACTTACTGCGATTTAAGAAGTTAGTCAAAGAAGTCAAACATGTCATTCCCTCGTTGGGGTGAAACATTGGCTTCAAATAGTTTAAAACGTAAATGACACAAAAAATTTTAAAAAAATCTCAGATCTCTACAAGCACGAAGGGAAATTATTATAATTTACTAAACTTAAAAGCAAAGTTACTGCATTTGTTTGCTTTACCTCTTTCACAAGACTTGGCCAGAGACTGCAGCGCCTCTTATAGTTTACTTAAGTTGCGAATAGTACAAAAAAAATCTGGTAAGGACCCCACACTACTTCCTTTTACGTGCAAATTTCTTACTAGTTGCCTTAAGTGTTAAAAAAAGTGCTTGGAGTGAGCAAGGTGACAATTCAAATATTTACTCCCCTAATCTGCCACAAAACAATGCAAAAAATATTTTGCAATGGTTAATTTTCTAAATATTGCTGATTTTAATATCATTCAGTGAATTTTTCGCAAAATATCGCCAATAGCGCCAAGTTGAATCCAAATTCAAAAAATAATTTTTTTGCCAAATTTGTCGCCAACTTGGCGATATATCGCCAAGTTGGCGTCAAACACTTGGCGACCAAAAGCTTGGCGACATATCGCCAAGTGGTCACGCCAATTCATATCACTTGAGTCTGCATTGAAATTAACACTGATTTACCCCAAAAAGGGGTAAAACACCCCCTTGGGAACATTCAAATGCAACCACAAGAGGAGGTGCACAACTAGACCATCCTCAGAGCCTACATACCAAGCTAGAAGCTTCTACGACATAGAGATTTTGAGTTATGCGACCCACATACATACGCACACACGTACATACAGACGTCACGAGAAAACTCGTCGTAATTAACTCGGGGGTGGTTGAAAAAAAAATTTCGGCTGCTTATATGTTAGTAGGTACATATGCACGTTCTGACAGGTCAAAAAAACTAAGGAATTTTCATTCGGGGGTGAGCAAAATCAAAATTTAGACTCAAATTTGAGTGATTTTTTTTTCGCGATCACAATACTTCCTTTACTACGTAAAAGGAAGTAAAAAGTATCAACAACTAGCTGTCGTGGCCGTCACGAAACTTTCTTCTATATCTATCTTATGAATTCCGGTTACAAAATAAAATACGTACTCCCCCGAGTAATTGGAGACAGCTACAATTTCCCAATTATCGTAATAACCCTGCAAATTCAGAATCAATGAGCGAAATTGGAAATCATTGCAAAAGCCTTGTTTAGATTAATTGCAAACATTTTATTTGTTAGTAAAAAGAAATTGGCAACAGTTAAAAATTTCAAATCATTGAAAGTTTTCAGCTGTTTTGATAATTAAATAGCGTGAAAGCGATTTTTTAATGAATTAATTTTTCGCATTGTTGACTAAGCGCAAAAATCACCCCACCCTCCTCCTGGGGCGATTGGCGCCAAAATTGAATCGATGCTTGCTTCCATATTGGGTTAGTGTGATTCCAAATTTCATTCAAATCGCAGCAATATTTCCCGAGATACAGTAGGTGCAATGACAAAATAAGCACTTTTGATTGCTCCACCCCCCTTTGAGATATTGACACACAAATTGAATCAGCACCTGCACTCAATAGGGTCTACCTATAGACCAATTTTCGTTTGATTCCGCCGGTTACTTCCTGAGATATAGCAGTCACCCTCGTGCAGAACACGTGCGATTGCTCCACCCCCCTTGGAGATATTGACAAACAAATTGAATCAGCACCTGTACTCAGTAGGGTCTACCTATGGACTAATTTTCGTTTGATTCCGCCGGTTACTTCCTGAGATATAGCAATCACCCTCGTGCAGAACACGTGCGATTGCTCCACCCCCCTTGGAGATATTGACAAACAAATTGAATCAGCACCTGTACTCAGTAGGGTCTACCTATGGACCAATTTTCGTTTGATTCCGCCGGTTACTTCCTGAGATATAGCAATCACCTCCGCGCAGAACACGTGCGATTGCTCCACCCCCCTTGGAGGAATTCGCTAAAAAAAGTCAGGTGCACCAGTTCACATGGTGGTACATATGTGCAAAAATTTTTGTTCGATTTCATTCAGTAGTTTTTGCTCTAGCGCGGCCACAAAAACTGGTCACACACATACAGACTCACACACACACAGACAGACAGACAGACAGACATTTTCCAAAAATGGTCGAAATGGACTCAGCGCACCTCAAAACGTGCAAATCCGTCAAAATTCGACATTCGAAAATTTTCACGAAACCAATACTTTCTTCTATATATTAGATATAGAAGAAAGTAAAAATAAAGCATAACTATTGAAACCATTAATAAAGTTTAAAGCAGTGAGTAACCGCCCCTAAGCAAGGGCTAAGGCAGGAACGTGCAATACACCGCCAACTCCTTCATTTCGATCCATGGACAAGCCCGAAACTGCAGTCCATGGATCGAAATGAACGAGTTGGCGGTGTATTGCACATTATAAAGTTTGTTCGAAAAAGATAAAAAAAAAAAAGGATTTATTTTATTCTTCAAGAACAGTGCTTAATCTTCGAGCAAATAGGATGAACTAAATTAAATTTCGGGAAAATAGATTTTATGATTTGCGATGTCTGTTTCGTCTAACAAAGTATAGAACTTCCATTTTATAGAGCCCCAAACAAACTTGTGAGCTGCAAAAACAGCAGCTCACAAAAGTGTTATATTTTCACACAGGAGGGCGATCACATCTAAAACATTACTTAATATTCGTCACAGATCATCCTAAAA
>JAXGGA010023956.1:0-12760 GCA_038373865.1 Uloborus plumipes
CTTATCCCGCGGGCTATTGACGAAAATTAGACCCACCCTCTAAAAAGTGTCGGTTCGTTTTTTATTCGAACTTCAATTTTTGGGCACAAAATTGACTCTATCTAGCGAAATAATTGTCGTATCGTCTCCATTTTGATTTCATTCGAAAGATTAAAAAAAATGCGTTCTTTATAACGTTTCTCCGCTAGCGCCGCGTAACGAGAATCTCGAATATCCACGTTTAACCCTCGTGGGTACCTCTCATTTCGGTTACACTCAAGACCCTTGGGGTCATAAACGACCCCAATGCTTCCTTTAATTAATTCATTATAATTATTGAATGTTACATGCATTATTTAAGTTCACACACTTTTTAATGCTGAAAAAACAAAAAATAAAAACATACAATTAAAGTAAAATTTAGTTTATGAATTAAAATTATAATTTTAGAGCAAAACTTACAATAAATGTAAATTTATTTACATCTGTTACAGACCTGAAAAAACATGATTTTTGCAAGTGAATTTCAAACACTTATGACATTTTTCAATGCATTTTCTGTCCAGTTCTCTTGGACAACTATAACCCGACTACAAAAAAAAAAAAAAAAAAAAAACACTGAAAGGTAAGAAACAAGGTAGGTGCTATTTAATATGGTCTTATTAAATAAAACGACGTTTGATATCTTAGCTATATCTGTTTATTTAGTTCTACGACTTGAACCCTCTGCAAGTTCCACATTAACAACATAATTCAATTCAAATGCTGTAGTCGTGCGTTGTCAACTACAGAAAAACAATTTGATAGAATAACATTATAACCTAATTTACCATTCTTGTATATGGGCGATTCTCTGTAAACTCGTCATTTTTCACACGAAATCTGTCCGGGCACGGTTTTTCGAAATGTTCGTATAATTATAATTCTACTCCTCAAAAAATTTATCTATTACTTTGGTTTGAAAGAGGGTCAATTGAAGTTTGTGTTTTTCCGATGAATCATGATAGGGGGTAAGTCCCCCGCCTAGTATAACTAGGCAGGGACTGTGCCAGGTGACTGTGTTTTCGCTCTTTGTTGCGTAATATCTGCAAAACTATTGGAACATAATTAGTTACGAGACTACCTATAAATTTAGGCACAAATCGTGGACATAATAACTGATATGTTTTATAATTAGATTAATTGACATTAATAAAATCACTTCCCAGAGGCCTGTTTTTGCAACGACCCTGATGCATACTTTCATCACAAATGTGGCTCTCAAATTAAGCAAAGTACAGGGTGTCCGCGCACCTGGAAAGTCATGGAAAGTCAGGGAAAGTCATGGATTTCATATATGACCGAAATTGGTCATGGAAAGTCATGGATTTCAGCGAAAAATGTCCAAAAGTCATGGAAACTGACTGTTTATCATGGATTTTAGCGCTCAGGATCGGTGGTTATTTCTCCCGATCTCGAAAGAACAAAAAAACATCCATCGTCATTCTGCTTCATTATTGCAAGGTTCCAGCGATTTTAAAAAGTCCTTGAATTTCATTTGGTCTTTCAAGAGCCCTGGAAAGTCCTTGAAAATTTTAAAAGTATTATTTTTCGAAGAAAATCTGCCGAAAAATCGGCGATCTTCGAACGTTCACGATCTTGCTCCTGCAAAAAATTTTGTCCATCGAAAAATCGGCAATCGTCGGGATTTCGAAATCGGGAGCCGTTTTTTCAAGACGAAAATTAAAAAAAAAAAAAAAAAAAACATACCCCGAGAAGTTTTATTTTTGCGCATAATTGGCAATCGTTGAAAGTTCGCGGTTAGGCGCCCCTTTTTCGTTTCGCTTTACTTTTAAAACAATTTAGAAATAGAATATTCAGGATTGGATTTTTATACAAAAGAATATCTTTAACAAGTTAAACATGAGCTTTTCTGAAAAATGCTTTTTTACTGGCATCTTAATGATTTTCTTTCAGCAAAATTTAGATTTGTCTGGTGGATTAAAATTATTTTTCGATTTTTTTGCTTCCATGATCATTTTTTTAGAAATACCAGGGACAGAAATACGTGTGTAATGGGTTTTGTACAACTTATTTTTTATTTATTTATTTTTTTGGTTGACATTCTAACATTGAGCACGTGCTTCGCCGAAAATGGCGTGCCATTGTCAAGTCTTCAATCCTTTTGAATCCTGTAAATACTTCAATTATTTTGATTTTCTGAAGCTATTTTTATGTTGTGCTACGTTAAATATACTCATTGTTCATTTTATTTTAATAATTTATTTATTTTTGAACTCAAATTTTAGCTCTTCCAATTTATTGGTGTCTAATAGTTTTTAAAAAAACACCGAACTTTTAAAGAGCTTCCTTGACTTTTCATTTGTTTATTTAATTGCAAAATATAGGCACGTTTTTCCTCGAGTTCGAAAAAATCGAGTAAAAGCTGTAATTTCAAAAGAAAAAAAATCACAATTTTTTTCTTGGAGGGGGGAAGAGAAAAGAATAGGGGGGATAGAATACATTTTGCATGTACAGACTGGCAAAATAGGGTGATGACATTATATCTTGGTCTTATTCTGAAATTATAAATTTTCTTCATGGAAAAAAAAAAGATTTGTTGTCTGATTGTTTTTATGCTTGAAGAAATAGAAAATGTTAGGATTTACCATTTTTACCATTCCTTTGAATTTACACTTGAATAAGCCAAAGAATTGCTTCCAATGTACCTTTCCCTAAAATTTTCTTTTTCATATTGATGAAAAATATTTCACGATTTTCAGGTTTTTCATATTAAATCTGTAAAGAATCTGTACTGTTCATCAATATTTACATCACTTTTGAAATTAATCTTGATTTTTGTGCAGACCCTTTCTTAGAAGTTAATTCCTGGAAAATTTTTTAAACCTCCTAAAAAAGTACTTGAATTTTATTTTTAAGATTGTAGGGGAACCTTGTATTGGGTGCAATCTGATTAGTCTTAATAAGAGTTTCAAACAAGTTGCATTGTGTTGACCAATCAGATGAATATTCAACGTTGAAACCCGTAAGCAGCGAATTTTCCGAAACTGTGCATGTGCGCGGACTTCGTCCCCTGATTGACAATAGAGCCTGTGACGCATTTATTTAGTTTGAATATCACACTTTCATACTTCTGCTTTGGGGGATAATAAGTTGTTTTAACTTTTAAATGTTGCTAAATCCTTGTACTAATTTTTTTGTATCAATAAATTGTTGCACATGATCTGTTTCAGATATATTTAGTTATGTTCTTTTTTTAGCTTTGGTTAAATTTATTTGCATAGCCGAAAAAAAATAGTTTCGAAAAGCAAAGGTACACTGTCTTACACCTTATATTGATATTTATGCTCTATTTTGATGTCAGCATCAAATGAAATAGTTAAAATCGTAACTCATGGAAAATTGTTCGCAAAAGTCATGGAAAGTCAGGGAAAGTCATGGATTTGAAAAGTCCAGGTCGAGCAGATACCCTGAAAGTAGCGTTTCAACACCGTTCTCCGCGATTTCGGCAAATTCACACTGATTACTTTTAACTTCATGCCCAAAAGAATTTGCAAAAGGGTTAGATTTTTCGTATTACAGCTTTGAATTTGTTGCAGGGGACTGTTTGAAAGAACTCCGGACAGAATTTACATGACAATTTTACGTTTTAGAAATACGTAATTATACCTTATTTCATAAGAAAAATGTAGCTTTATTATTCTATTTTTAGATATTAATTGCCAAATTTATGTAGTGTTAATAAGTTTTTTGAAATACTATCTTGAACAGTTAGACTATGGGATTGGGACAGCCAGGGGACAACTTAAAAAAATTAAATTGTTATCACTCCAAATACAATTGGGCCACTAAGTACTAATGCTCTACTTGTATTAAGAGCGATAATTACTTTATTAGACTTTATTATTTTTAAAATACTCAGTCCGGACAGCCAATTACCAGTTTACAGAGAATCGCCCATATATATATGGATCAAACTAATATGTTTGCTTGTGTTGCAAGTTTAAAGGCTTGCTTTTTGTAGTTGACAACGCACGACTACAACATTTGAATTGAATTATGTTGTTAATTTGGAACTTGCAGAGGGTTCAAGTGGTAGAACTAAATGAACAGGTATATCTAAGATATCAAACGTTTTGTTTTATTTAATACTATCGGACCCGGCGAACTCTGTTCAGGGTTGCCACAGGCTACTTAAATGCTACTTTTTGCTGCTTTTTTTGTCTTTAGGCGACTTTGGAGACTTTTTTTGAGCACAAACAGGCTAAAAAGCAACTTATTTTCACTGGAGCTACTTTTTTGGAGACTTTTTTTTTTTTCAAAGAAAGTTTTAATTTGAAAATCTTAGATTTTTTTTCACCCTATTTGATTTTATTTATTAATTTGAAACCCATTACTTTTTTATTCTTATTTCTTTGTCACCTAAAAAAAAGAATATATCTTTGCCTTTTATTATAGACAGATCCATTATTTTTTAAAAATAACAATCAGGGAGCAGCTTAGATTTTGAAATAACCTCTTCCTTACTTTAGTTTTTGGGGAAAAAGTGATTTGCTTAATAGCCATAGCTACTAAGGGAGGGGGGTGGTTCTATTTATTAGATATATATTGTAGAAAAATTGACTCAAAGTTTAGTAGAGTGAAGGAACTGACGATAAAGGTGTAAAATCGTACGTTTTTATACAGATTTTTCAATTCCAAGGTTTTTTTTTTTTTTTTTTCATTTAACTAAATTTCAACTACTAGGATTCTTTAAAATTCATCGTTACATCTGTTAATGCACGAGGGAGAGCCTAAACTTCATCATATTTCAGTACTGAACGCGTACTTCGCGGAAAACTTGTTCACATGGTAGAAACTGTAATCCTTTTGCATCGTGCAAACATTTTAATATTTGCGAAAGTTTTAGGTAGGGGGGGGGGGGGAGCATTGTCGAAGTTTTTTAAATTTAAGATTGAACTCCCCTGTCAGGTTAGGCCTAGGTTGACGGGCTACGTGACCCAAGGAGGGCGTACGTGAGCGAACGATGGTGTACGTGATGGCAAAATCTGCGTACGTGCGTCCTCTAGCGCGCCCGTTGACCGAAGGTCAAGGCACCCCCATAAATACGACCCACACCCGAGAGGAGGGGAGAGACCCAATTTGTGCAGCATCGAGTGAAGCGAGGCTGAGGAGGGATCTCCGAGCTGTGGATGAAAATTCGGGGACTTGGTCTCAAAAATGAACGATACAGCGGCACCGGGAGGTTTGAGCCCAAGTGCGTAAAAACTGACGATTCACGAAAGCATATAACGTGAACTGTGAACTTGTGTTCATTATAGTGCTGATCTGGTGCATTGGTGAACTGTACATCTTTGAAACGAGAAAACTGTTTGTATATAGTATAAATAATAAACACCGTAGTCCAGAAACCCAAACGCATTATTCATTGATGAACCATAACTTCCCCTATATTGTTAGAAATGCTTCACTGATCACAAAAATACTAATTTTTTTTCTGTACTATCAAAATTGAGTAAACTCTAGTCTTTTTCTTGTTTTTTACTGTACGGCACTATATTGGGCCATCGGAGAATTCGGTATCTCATTTTATTCCCATACTAGTGATATATTTCCTAGTTGGGAAAGGGAGGAACACAAGACACTACACATACCATGTATATGAGATTTTAACCTTCTAAAGGGTACCATTTTTGAGTTATGTAATGTACACCCATACAAAAGTATGTGCAAACGTCACAAGAAAACTTATGCTAGTTAATTCAATGATGATCAAAATGGATATTTCGGCTGTGAGTATGTTCTTTGGTACACATTCACTTGTGTATGGGCAGAGAAACTACCCAACATTAATTGAAAAGTGGGAGAAATAAGAATTTATGTGAAAATTGTGCTTTTTTAAAAAAAATTTTGGGAATGCACATTTTTTTAATAGTTTGTACAAGAAATTTAAAGGTGCTGTTCAAATTGTGGCTTCATATAAAGAAACAACTTAGATCAGAAAATGGAAGTAAAAGAAAATGAAGAAATTGAAGAGGTTAAGAAGCAAATAATATATGAGTAAAAATGGAGAAATTCTGGAACTATAAAGAAAGCTTTTAAAAACATTTCAATCCTTTAGTTCAGTTTTGGAGTTCAAGCAGTTTGCTCAAATCAGTTTAAACAAATTTCAGCTCTAGTAGCATTGAAAATAAATATCTTTTTAACTCTAATGTGATGAAAGCAATCCTGATCAAGATTTTCTAAATTGTGAGTTTTAATAGCAAAATACTGGTTAAAAAGAATTAAGATTGGGTGAAATAGATAGTTACTTCTGTTTACATTCAAAGACTGATTTTGAAAAATTTAAGCTCTTTTATATATGTAAACATACTTTCAATACAAATTACATTGGATATTAGTTTAATTAATGTTTAATAAGCTACATTAGAGTACAAAATTATTTAGTTAATTTAATAAATATTGAAAATAAGTTATGTAAAACATTTTTATTATAGAAGATATGACATGTTAGTTAATGTGTGTTAACAACTGCTAAGATACCACTAATTTATACTGTATTTTCTACCCTTTTCACCCAATTTGAATTATTTGGAACATTTTTATCAACCAAGTGTAGAATGCCCAATTTTTAGTTTTCTTTTATTTATACACAGAATTTCAAATAAATAAGCATAGTAAAATTCAAGTTTCAAATAATGCAGAGATGAAGAGTTTAATTTCAATAAATCACAATTGCCAACAAATGCAGAAGTTTTACAGTACGTCATATCAAGAACCAAAAGTGGGAAAGATTCTACTGATAACACAAAACGCAATTTAGCACTAGAATTAATTAATATTTGGAATGCAAGTGATTGTTGCCCAGCATCACAATTAAAAAGAAATATGACAAATTATATAAGCAATATCGTCAAATGATTGACAAAAAGAAAAAAATGAGTGGCGGACTCTTGGAAAAGAACTCTTTGATATTGTATCAATGCCTCGATATAGAATAGGAAAGGTGTTCGATGATGAATTTTATAATGATCAAAAGACAAGAAGGGTTCTTCGAATGTCATCAAAAGTAAATTCTGAGTACATAGAAAACCTGGAAAAAGAGAAGAAAAAAGATTTTAAATGAAACTATGACCAGGGCTATTGAGGCAGATATGTTGGACAATTATGAGCAACTTAAAGGTCCTATATGGCCATAAAGTTAATGACGTTACTACAACTGTTGATGATATCAGAGCTGTTTTTTTATATAATACATCTGATACAAATGCAGAATCTGTAGATGATCCACAACCATTGCAAGATGTGCCTGAGAATGAAATGGTTGCTGCACTTTGGGATGGAGAGTGGGGTGTTGGTCAAGTCATAAGCAAATTAGATGAAGGCACTGATACATATATGATAAAATATATTTAAAGGGTTAAAAAAGATTCAAACTTGTATTGGATATGGCCAGTACAAGATGACGTACATAAAACCAAAGGGGAACTAATCATCATTATTCGGCCAATAATAGACGTTTCCGTAGATGTTTGCTCTACAAGAACAATTATTTTTGAACTAATAAACCATGTTTGAATTAATAATATAGCAAATACAGACTGTGAAAATATTTAGCTTAGATTGTATCACCAAAGAAAGTTAATCTAACATTTTTATTTCCTTATGTTGTTCAAAATGTTTTCGAAGCAATGCAAAAACGAGAAATAAAGTCAAAATATGAAAAAACACCCAGAGTTTGGACAATTTTTGAGATATTTCAAAAAAAATTGCTTGTTATGTCATCTTTGTATAACATTGTATCATCCTAGGGGGTTCAATGTTAAATTCAGAAAAACTTTTTTTTCCCCATAGCAATGCTCCCCCTCCTATTTTAGGTTACATTAACATATGCTACCTTAGATTATCATTTAATTATTTATTTCAATAATTAATAAATTTTTTCCTTCCCATTTTACATACTTACATTTTTAGCCTCGATTCTCGTAAAAAATCGCTTCTTTTGTTTGTACATTTCAATAATTTAACATCTTGTCTGTGTTTTAATATTTTTGATGTGGAAGTTATTTGGACAATATTGCTGTCTTAAATGAAATGCATAGCATTTTTTAAAATTTTTATAATTAATAAATTTAGTTTAAAAAAATTAATCTTTAATCAACGAAAAATTGTTTCATGTGTTAAGATTTCAGTCCTTTTGCATCGTGAAAGTATTTTAATATTTTGACAATTGGAAGTATTTTAACATGGCTACGGAAGCCCTCTTTATTTCACATATTTTTTTATTCATGTTTTTTTTTCTTCTACCAGCATCTTGATATTCAACACATACTTCAGTGAAAATTGCATAGCTGAAATTCTTTTATTCAGTTGAAAATCTAAAGAAATATTAAAATGAAAGAAAACTACTGAAAGTGACAGTGATACAATTACGATAACTTTATTTAGTCTGATTTTCATTAAGAAATAGGTTATTGTCTTAGTAAAAAATTGTAAGATTTTCTAAGTAGACATGTTGGCAGGTATGAGTACCATTTATATAGTTGGAAAGTATGAGTACTTAAAACCTTAATCAGCTTTTTTTAAATTTAATTTAATTATTTTTTAATGGGTAGTTTATGCATAAGGTTCCAGTTAAACAGTTGACATATGTGAAAGTTGAAGTAACTGATTGATTCATATTTCTAGATTTTATGAATAAATAGAGGAAAATTATACAAAGTGGTATAAATTAAATGGGTATCAGAGGTGTATTGTTTAAAGTTCTGCTTTATTTTTAAGGGTTCATTTAGGTGCAGTTTTCAAGTTTGTATGGTCTTCTACCTTGCAAAAAATGCGAATCCTTTTACACAATTTTCGGAAGTTTTTTTTTTTTTTTTTGAATATGCATCAAAGCTTTGTTAAAAGACAAATAAAATTTATTCTTATTGTTACTGAAACTTTCATTTGAAAATTAAAAAAAAAAAAAAAACTCTGTAATCATTTTAAGTATGATTATTCACTTGACACAAAAAGAACTGAATTGCTGATTTTGTTTCAATGACGCCAAGTTTTGTAATATTATCATTATATTTCTGATTTTTTTCAAGGAATAAAGTACTAGTTAACATTGTGATTAAGAGTGCTCTTTCTCCACTTCAGACTGCCATCACAACTCCTCCCTCACACCATCTCATGTTGCAGAACCAATATGTGGCTCTAAAACATGAAATGATATTATGTTATAGTCATCCAAATTGCGAATCATATCAGCACATAAAGCGCTGATATCAGTTTGACGCCAGAGTGAAATAAAAAAATGTAGCTAAGGTTAGGGAAAATTAAAAAATGTGACAACAAATGAAAGTGAGCAAAAAAAAAGATAAAAGCTGAACTGAAAAAGGGTAGTCAAAAAATCAGAACAAAAAATCAAATTAGTATCAAGTTTCTGGCAAAAGTACTGCTGTACTTTCAAGGTCCTAGTTAATGTTTAACTAGTTCTTGCAACAAAAGACGACGTAATTTTTTACGCTTATAATGTTGCTCTACTGCATCCTCATAACATCTATTGGCAGTATTTAAAAAATAATTTGCTTTATTTATATTGATTTTTCATTGTATTCTCATCAAAATAGTTGAATAGAACTAATTCTAGTCATGGGGGCGGGGGGGGGGGGACCTTTTTAATCAGTTATGTCAAAAGTTTTTTTTTTTTTTTTTTTTGTAATTGCACATTCAGTTTAAACTCCTCAGCAAAACAGATGGGAGACTTTTTACAAATGTTAACTTTTCAGCTGTACTATTTGTTTATTACTTCATTTATCTGATCATGAATACCGTTTTTTTTTTTTTTTTTTTTTTTTTTAACTTTTTCAATTTTGGAGACTACTTTTTTTGCAACTTTTTAATTTTTGGGACTACTTTTTTGCAACTTTTTTATAAGTTTTTGGCTACTTTTGCTACTTTTTTGATTAATTTTTCCTGTGGCAACCCTGCTGTTCCGCCTTAAAGGCAATAAATAAGAAAATTTTTGAATTTATTAAGTTTTTTATTATTAGAAAATACAAAAAAAATTAAGTACCTACATTAATCATTCATTATTGTTTCTGTATTTTAGTACATAGGTTGCTCTTCACTAAAGTACCTTGTGATGCACAAGGTTTTTTGTTTTATTATCAGGCGCAAAAAGAAACAACGCAGATGGGGGTCCGACCCGTAAACATGCCACATATATTGACCATGGAAAAACAGTGATGTTCTAGATTCAAACCACAAACTTTTAAGGATTGGCCTTGTGATTTGTTAAAGGTCATGACAAATGCAAGACGGATCGGAAATTGAAGTCTTTTAAATTCAAATGGCATATCGGTTGGGGTTAGGATCATCGGGATCCTAGGAATGAGCAATTGTTTCTGACAGCTTATCACATATAAATTTCAAGGGAAGTAACGCGTTTGTTTATAATTTATTTCACGAAAAAGGCCAATAACACTCAACGCACCGCTAACTTACAACCTGTTTACTGTGTTCCGGAACCTGCCAGAACGTGTGCTTTATGTCGCTCAGCCATGGAGGTGTCAAAAAAGGCTGAGTCAATAAGACAGTTTTTCTATTTATGTAACTGACACATATAAATTATAGCCTATGTCTGTCTCCTGGCTCTAAGCTACCTACCCACCAATTTTTAGCCATATCGGTACAGCCGTTCTTGAGTTATAAATAGTGTAACTAACACGACTTTCTTTTATATGTATAGAAGACGATGATATTAAATAGCACCTACCTTGTTTCTTACCTTTTAGTGCTTTTTTTTTTTTTTGTAGTCAGGTTATAGTTTTTTAAACTTGTTATCTAACAAAATACAAACTAATATTAAACAAATGAAGAAAAATTGAATTTTAGAAAAAAATTTTATTGCTGAAAAGGAGCACTTTCCGTATAATCGCCTTATTAGGGCTTCACCCAGCGCACTTTATTAATACCGAAAAATGTTTTGTCTTGAAATTATCGCCGAAGTTTGAGCTCTCGTCATGTTATGAAATCTTGTGACAGGTAGAAATAGCATGTTTTTATCAATATAAATTCATTTTATCTAAAACACGAGGTAATCTTCTTAGACAAACATAAAGCGTGTTATTTACTTCATTATATGTTTCTGCTGCGATGTTTTACAATCCACAGGATTTTTTTTTTTGAAATTTGCAATTCGAATGTGTGACGCGCTGCCGACATGACTTAGAAGTGATAAAAAGAGTTCTACTGTCACGAATTAAAGCAAAATCTAAAAATTTTGATTGTATGTGCAACGAACTTTACAGTATGAAAATAGAAACATTTTTGGTTTTTATTTGGAAGTGTTTGGGAAATTCATTTGTGACTTAATTTAGCACTTTTCTTGATATTCACCCTTAAGCTCCTACCACTCTGAAACTTAATTTAATAAAAAAATGATTTCTTCTTTAATTTAATACATTTAAGCTTTTTTGTTCTTTTTTAAAAGTTTAATATAAAATTCTTATAGTATTTTTCTTAATATATTTGTAGCGGATATCATATCCTGTGTGGAATTTAATCATGACGGAAACCTGCTGGCCACTGGTGATAAAGGTGGAAGAGTTGTTATATTTCAAAGGGATCCACTGGTATGTTTTATCATTGTATTATGCATTTTCTTTCAAAACCACTAGGAAGTGAAATATATTTTTTCGGGTTTTTTATGGTTTAATTTTGTCTCTTTTCTTGATAATTTTTTTTTTTTTTGCTTATATTTTGTGTATAGCACTTATGTATTGCCTTTAATGGTGTGCCGCATCGTTATAACGTAGATCCTCGGATATGGATTATTTACATCTAGATCCGCAGATGAGAATATCAACCGCAACTTTTCTCCCCAGTTTAATCCTGGTCCAAGTACACTATTTTTGTTTGAAAGTATTCTAATATGGGTAAAAGCAAAATTTCTATGAAAAAAAATCCATCTGTAGTTAAAACATCAAGAACATGATTTATTCGAAAAAAATTTCAAAGAAGAGTTGATGATGATCAGGAGGAATAATACAGCATAGTATTTAAAATTTAGTGTAAATGCACATTATTTTTCGCTTTTTATTTTGTCAGAAATGCAGCACTGACCTATTCTTCCTGACTTACCCTTATCAACAAAGTCATGCAGCTGTTAAAATCTCAACAAATGGTAAAACAGCAGAATTTAGTGTCATTTTTTTCAAAGAATGCTGGAAAAAGCCAAAATGAAAAATAATACAACCCTCTGAACCAGAAGGGCATAGGTCCAAAAATGTCAATTTTCATTTTTTTGTTGCATTGTATAATGTATATAGAATCTTATTCCACATCGACCCATGAGAACGTTATTCTAGAAAAGAAATTCCTTCACAATTATTTAGCAAAAGAGCGAGAGTCCCATCTTTTGCATGCATCCGACAATCGTTTTTGTCCTCTACTGAAAAGTGACGAAAATGGACTTACGTTAGTCTGGTTCTGAGGTACAGTAATTCCCCCCTCCCCCCAAAATAATTATTTAATTGCTAAAATGATATTTTCTGATTTTTAAAAGAAAATTTATTTAGAATAATTGCAAACATGCAGTAAAAGCTAAGATTGTTAAAGTTACATTTAAGGTCCTGGAAATATGAAACTTGCATGGGTACATATATTAGCTATATGGTACTTAGTGCAGTTTTGAAAAATCACCAAATACTGAAGCGTCGCAGAAGTTTGGTGTTTGGTGCTTCCGCCGTCCGCTGTTGCATATTGAAGTTATGCATTGAATACATATTTTAGC
>JAXGGA010023957.1:0-12759 GCA_038373865.1 Uloborus plumipes
GAAAACTTTTACAATTGTATTATTATTAATAAAAAAACTTTCAAAATAAAATTGTATTTTTTGTGTTTGCAAAATTGGAAACAACAAAATGTATTACTTTACTAGCTGCGTTGCAAGGGCAATTTATATTTGAATGTGTTTAATATGTTTGAAAGAAATGATGTAAATAAGTGAAAATGCAATGTAACTGTAATGCCGGATATCCGCAGGATCTCCGACCGGATATCCGGTATCCGGTAGATGGATACCAGCCAGATATCCGATATCCGGCAAAATCACTATCTGGTCCATCCCTAGTCAAATCCCACAGTTAAAAATAGCTTGTGGTGGGATTAATGTTTTATGAAATGTGTCTTCAATTATAAAACTTTCCAGAAAATTTTTATTGAACCAGTTCTAATGTTTACAATTACCTTTAGGTATGCATTTAAAAGCAGAAACTAGAATTTTAAATTACAAGGTTTCAGTCATTTTTGGGCCCCCTGAAAATTTTTTAGAGAAAGCTCAAGTTCCCGTGCCTTTTGGGTAATCAGGCCCTGTTGGGAGGGCATGTACTCTTGGAAGGATGGCAACAGGTTCACGTAGCAGGCGGGTCACGTGAGCTTAGCATTGAACATGTTAAGATAAGGAAACCAAAACTGAACAGCATACTCCCAATGAGGTCTTACCAAACTGCTGTATAAAAATATTACTGTAAAATCCTGAAAATACCCCCCCCCCTATTTTCAAAATTAAACTGATAAATTTCAGGTGGGGGGGGGGGGTTATAAGCGAGATTTTTTATACAGTACTAGCTGCCAGGGCAGCTAGATTAGCTTCCTGCGGCATGTTGATGCATAACGTCCCCCCTCTCTAACTTTTACCTCATTCTGAAGTTTTATTTGATATAATTTAATGTTCATTCGATTTCAAGACGTACCACGAACGTGGCCCGGCGTTGCACGGGCACTTCGTGCCCTGAAAGTAGTGAGGAAAATGTCAAGAAACTACTCCCCGCCAAGGCGGCTCGCTAACAGGCGCTTCACGCCTTTACTTTTTTCCTGTATAAAAAAAATCATTCGAATTATTGAGATGCTTCGCGCCTTCAAGATGGTGAGGAAAGTTTCAGTAAGTTCAGCTCAGGCGCGGATCCAGAGTGGGGTCATGGGGATCATGACCCCCCCCCCCCTTAACAGACCAAATATAGCAAAAAATTGCATTTTTGGGACTTATTTTACGAAAAAACTGCCAAACCACCCCATTTTTGCACAAAAATTGCACTTTGACCCCCCCCTTTCCGAAAATGACCCCCTCCTTAACCAGAAGCTGGATCCGCCCTTGGTTCAGCTCGCTCAAAGGAGAAAAAGCAGACATTGATACTCAGTTTTTAATATAAGTAGATGGCTCTTCAACAAATGAATGTTTCAAAATATTACAAGTAGCTAGCGATAAAAATACTATGTAAGTCGCCCGCTTATGAGTTTCGTGTTTGATTTAGTTAAGCCTTCATTCAAAATTCTCATTTTCATTTTTATTATTGTTTCATGGCATGGCAACCACGTTTTGCAATGCAAGAATGGATTTCATATTTAATCATTTATTAGGCTTAATCGCTTTAAACTTGACTACTTATTAATTGATATCTTCGCTAATTAAAATCGTATAATTATATAGATTGAAACTAATGAAGCTTGAAAAATTACCTATCTATCGGTACCTGGTTCGACTTTCAGTTCATTGGCGTTCAGGAGAAAGAAGCGTGACATAGAAAGATAGTTAGAAAGAAAGATAGTTAGAAAGATAGTTAGAAAGATACTCAGTTTTTAATATAAGTAGATATTCAGGATAAGAGAAATTTCACTTTTTTTCCAAAAAAGGGGAGGGGGTTATAATCGATGGCGGGGTTACTTTCCGGATTTTACGGTATATAGTAGTTTCTTAAGACCTCATTTGGAGATTATAGCATTATTTACTAACCTAACTTTTTATTCTTAGTTTAAAATAAGCTACAGAAAGATAAGAGGTCTGGAGAGGGGGTAAGAGCACTCTCACACACAAAAGCAAAAAAAAAAAAAAAAACTTTAAAAAATTTCTTACCAAAATTTCAACAAAAGATTGAACGTGAGGTAAATTATTATTGCTGTATTTTCTCAGATTTATAAATTTTCAAACACCTGAAATATAAATAAATATTGAGTAATATGTAACTGAAAATAGTATTTCTAAACAAAAATTCTCCAACAAATGTCACATTAAATTCAATTTAATGAAACCTAAACAAGATAGAAATATCCTTCTGGTAGAACTACCTCTACTCTATATCTTTTTTTTTTTTTTATCAAAGAAATGATGTCCATGGCTGTCCAATGTCCAGAAGAACCTATAGCATCTACAGTCTAATATTTGGTACAAAATCACTTCAGACTACAGGAATTTACACCTCAAAGTATTTTATTTTTCATTTATTATTTTCTAATCAATTTCTTAAACAAAAATTTCACATGAATTACCTAGTAGAAGGGTGAACGAATTCCAACAATTTCTAACATTCTACAGTCTACATTCATTATAACTACCCTTTTCAACCAAGCAAAATCAGCTGCTCTAAGGAAAAGCTGCTATACCGCAAATGAGCAACATATTGTATGCTTTTCTATACTTATAAATACTGGAATAATTTTTACAAGGTACACCTAGTTTTAACCCTCTTTTCCCTATCCTGGTTCTGAAGTCATATCAAATTTCATCATTATTTCTTTATAGAAGTGTTATTAGTTTGTTAACCCACTGTGACTTGGTTGGTGCAATATGGCTGCTTTACATACAGGTTGTTGGTATTGAAACAAGTTTATGGTTTATTCACAAGCTTCTTTTGAAAATTAAAAAAAAAATGTAAACAAAAATTTACCTTGTATGCGAGGGTTGTTTTTTTTCAACCTCCGTTTGGTTATAAAAAATAAACGGATTCAAATACAAAAAAATATTTTATTATCAAAAGTAAGGTACAATGCTCTACAATTCTCTACATAATCAGCTTGACGATTGAAGCATTTGTTATATCTGAGAACAAGCTTTACAATAGCCTCCTCGTAGAATGTTGCCGCCAATTATTGGAAGTGAGTTGTGATGGTGTCTTTAGGATCCACGCCACTTTGGAAGCGCGATGCCTTTCCAGATCCCAAGCAGCGGTCTCCCCAAGCAGGGTTGACAGTCATTGCCATACTCCCAAGCAGGGGGGCATGGCAATGCCTGTCATCATAGCGCTCGTGTAACAAAAACGGTTCCCCCAGCAATTTCATTCATTCAATGGGACAGTTTTGAACACCCACCATAAAGTTCCGACCGAGTACCAAGTGGCTTACATCTGTTCCTTGAACTGAAGCAGGAACTTGGAGACCCCTGCTTGGAGTCTGGAAAGGCATCGGGCTTCCAAAGCGGCGTCGAACCCTAAGACACAATCGCAACTCACTTCCGATCATTGGCCGCAACATTGTACGAGGAGGCTATTATAAAGCTTGTTCCCAGATATAACAAATGCTTCAATCATCAAGCTAATTATGTAGAGAATTGTAGATCATTGTAGCTTACTTTTGATAAAAAAAAATTTTTGTATTTAAATTTGTTTATTTTTTATAACCAAACGGAGGTTGATTAAAAAACAGCCCTCGTATGTTAACTAGATTGATTTTAACATTTTGTGCGCATAAATATATTTTTTTAGGCAGTAGTAGAAGATTAAAAAGGAATCAAGAAATTACTAATTTAACAAATAATTGTAGTTAGAACCTCCATGGTTGAACACCTTGGATTATCTGTTGAATGGATGATGCAAAAACTGTGGATAAGCAAATTTCCCAAATAATCAACAAAATAGGTTTCAAAACATGATGCTTGTGTATGCAATAGCTAAAAAATATCAAAAACATTCACACATACATTTAAACTCCAGCTAAAAATGAAAACAGTAAATGCAAGAATGTTAGTAGAAACCAAAAAATGAAGTGTTTCATTATTGTAAAGCAAATTGTACAAAAAGATTTAACTAAAACTGGTCAAGTTAAGTTATAAGTAAGTGTAGGGGTAGTATATTAAAGGAAGATCTATAAAAATATAAAACAAAAATGTTTTTCAAGGACAATATTGAAGGCATTTTAAATTTGTTTTTACAAATTTATACTCCGGGTCAGTCACAGATCTTAGTCACAATGAGTCAAGAAAGAAAAGATTAACCCATTAATGCCTAGCTCCATTTTTAGGGACGGTCCAAAAAAGGGTCTGAATTTCCCCAAAATGAACATTTCAACCAAATAATAGTGTTCAATGAGTACCTTGGTATTGTTTCCATTCGTTATTAACAGATTGCAGCACATAGCCATTGCAAAGTGTGTTCTGTAGCAGTTTTAATATGATCTTTATCAAAATTTACATCGTTCAATCTCAAGAAAAAAAGCTAAGTTTTTAAAGTCATTCCCAGCTTCCCGGTTTATGTTAATTGTTGATTTTATTTCTTCTTATAAAATGTCTTTTAAATATTATATCGTAGGCAGAAAAAAATTTCAGTAAAAAAAGTATATACCCTCTGGGGTCTATCGTAACTTTTAAGGGGCGATTTTTCTCTCCTTAATAAAAAAATTATTTTTTACATAATAATTTTTTTATTATTTTTCCTGTCCATTAAACACTGTTTGTAACCAGTATACAAAATATCTTTGGAAACAAAAATGTCAAGCATTAATGGGTTAATGTGCCAAATTTGGTAAGGTTGAGAATGAAGGCGTCAAATCAAAAATTTTCACGAAACGAAATGCGGCTGATGGCCACTTATTTCTTAACACTGCTTTGTGGTCTTGTCTACTGATTTAACAGAAGTGGAAATATTAAAAGTTTTTCCTATTAAGCTTGACTACTCTAATGCGAGGATTCAATCAAAAATACAATTGTACTTTATTTTATTTTTAATGGTGACTGCTCTTTCTCAAGAATTTATATAAAAAATAAAAGAAAAGTTGGTGTGCAGATAGATCCCAAGTAGGATCTAACGCTGATTAACTTTTACTAACATTTACTGACACTGACAGCATCCTTTTAAAAATTTGAAACATAGAGCATAAATAAAAAAGAGAAAGAATCAAGTTAACCAGAGTTAGTCTTCTATAAATTTTACCTTAACATGTTTTCCCACTTAGTTTTCATTCGTTTCATTTCATCAGAAAAGTAGCAATAATGTTCAAATATATATCTTCCTACTTCTGTGTATGTGTTCCAAAGGTAATCCTGAGAAAAGAAGCAATTAAAAAGCATAATCATTGGTAATGAAACAAATGCATCATTTATTTGAAACATTTAATATCTCTTGAGAATTTTATTCATTACATTCATTAACAAAGCACCGACATACAGGGGAGTGCAAGGGGGTGCACTCGAACCCCCCCCCCTTCCCTTGCTTTCAGAAGAAAAAAAATTACGAAACAAATAATGTTATATTTTTTTTAAACAAAAAGCTTTTTAATGGTTTTTTTGGTAAAAAAAATTGTTTTGCAAATTTTTTTTTCTTTCTTTTAAATTAACCTTTAGGAGCCGGGTGGTACACATGCTGTACCGTAAGTCTTTTTTTTTTAGAGGACGGGGTTAAGATTTTCACTCGTACCCTTTGGAGCCGGGGATTTTTTCATTCATACGTCTCGTACGACAGTTTATACCTTCTCTTTTCAATGGAAAAAAAATCTGTGGTTCAACTGTCGTACTACCTGGGTCGAAAGAAAAATTTCTAAAAAATAGCCCGGATCCAAAAGGTTAAACACAAAATTTTGATAATTTTTTTATTTAAAAAATTGTTTTGGGGTGATTCCATGTCAGTTCAACCACACCCCAACACCCACCATCTCGGATTTTGATGAAACTTGGTATACTTCCTTCCTTTGTAGTCGTAAGCAACCCCTTAAATTTTTTTCTTTCTATCTCGATGCGTTTTGATTTTATAGCCTGTTGAAAGTTTGCGATTTTACATTTTTTGTCATTTTCGAGACAGGTAAACTGAGTTGATATTGTTTATGAAAAAAAATTGTACCTGGGTAACTAATGGTTTAATCTTTTTAAATTTTTTTACATAAAATGTGAAGACTTTGAGCATGTAAATAAAAAATACTACAATAGTCTTAGTCTGTATGAATTTTTTTTAAAAAATCTCAAAATTGAAAATTTTGAATTTTTTTTGTCAAAAAAAGGCTTTGTCGAAATTTTAAATTTCGACATGAGGGTCATCTTTAAAAATCATAATTTTTTTTTTTACATGATCATGAATATGTACTGTAATTTATCCCACAAAAATTGTTTTGGGTATTTGAGGGATTCTACCCCCCCCCCCCTTCTTATTCTAGAAGACAAAAACGTAAAACATCATACAAAGAAGCTCTTCCTCCTATTTACAAACAGAATTGTCATCAATTACAACAAAAATTTAAACATGAAGTATGTTGAATATTGAACTCAAACTCATAAAAATTAATGTTAAAGATTTTTTTCAGTTGAAATAGTTTAAACTGGAGGAATTCTGGAAATACGATATTCATGAAATTTAATACTTCCATACAACACTTGACTCATACAGATTACCAGACTGAAGTAAGACAACTTTAAAATTAAAAGTTTAGCTTGACACTAATCCACTGATTATACTATTTCTAGCATTTTCTGGATCCCCCCCCCCCCCCCCCTGTTTGAAAAAAAAAAGTTACTGTGGGACATTTTTTCAATTACTTTTACTTCTGTGCAAAGAAAAATTCATCGTTCTTTTTCTTAAAATGACAGTTAATGCTCTACAAAATTTAATGGATCAATGTTTATAGTTTTAATTATCCCCAGAAAATCTTCTTGTTTTTTTTTGGCTATAATAAATAGTTTTTACTTTTTTTAGTAATTAAAGTTTTTGTGGTTTTGTATTTATTTTAGTTTATGGTTATCTCATAATGAAATGTATATCACATACTGAAAATTATTGTAAATTTAAGACATGAAAATGAAATTTTCATACAATTGTAATTTATAACTAAGCAATTCACCCAAAATATTATAAATACCGGCTCATAATCCACTGATTATACAATTTCTAGCACTTTCTGGATCCCTCCCCCCCCCTTCCGCCTATTTATGAGAAAAAATATTACTGTGAGATATTTTTTCAATTACTTTTACTTCTGTACAAAGAAAAATTTATCTTTCTTTTTCTTAAAATAACATTTTAGATCCCTTAAAAATTAATGACGAACTTTTTGGTAATATTATTTTAATTAAGTATATTACCTTTCCTTCACTCATAGCAAAGTAAGATCAAATTAGTATACATGCACATCTTTTATTCCATGAACTTTTTTTTTTATTATTTTGAAAACCAGGCCTTTATACAGATTTTTTCCTTCTGGCTTTAATGACAAGCCTAATCATATATTTGTCTCCTCTTGTATAGATTTAAGTTTTTTTTTAATGAAAATTCAAAAGCAAATAAATATGTACTTGGAAGAAACTACTTTTGTTAAGTTTTTTTTTTTTTTTTTTTTTTTCAGACTTTAATGCCTCATTCACAGTTGAAGGTCTAAGTAAGTGTGCTTCAAAAAGTGCAAAAAATTGAAGAGATTGCTTCAAAATGAAAATGACTTAAAACAAGGCACTGATATTGATAAAATGAATGCAGATCTTGAGGAGGAAAGAAAAATAACTAATTTACACAAAAGCAGTTCTCAATCTCACTGCCATAATATAAACAACTTACTAAGTATAAACCATACAGCTTGCAGATCAGCTGGCATGAGATGACAGCTGATTCCTTTTATGAGCTAGAAAAACACCCATAAAATTAGGGGGATGACAGGCAAATGTCATTTGTACAAATGCAAGTTTATTAGGAGCCATTTATGATCACAGATTTTTTTTTTTTTTTTTTTTTTTTTTTTTTTTTTTTTTTTTTTAAGAATGAAAGGGATCAAGTAGTGAAAATATGAAACACTTAAGAAAATAAAACATTTTTAGGGGGAAAAGAGATTGTTGCAAAGCCTTTTAATTGTAAAGTTCTTTTCATGATTCCAATCATTTTGAACTCAAAATAATAATAAAGCAAAGTTAAATCAAACCTTTTCTGTTTTATATCATTGGTTCAGAGTTAAATAAACAAAACCAGGTTTTAGTTTAATACTTCATTAGATGAATGAAACAAGTTCAGAGCTGCAAGTATCTATCTTTGAATTTGTATTTCAGTCTGCCCTTTGCTTAGTTGCTTAGAGAAATCATTGCTGAACAGATATAGAACTTTACTTGTGTTTTCAACTAGATTGTGTTTTAAAAAATGATTTAGTATGGATGTAGCTATATGCAGTGTCGGAAAATTCACTGCAAGTGAATGTCATAAATTAATTTTCACTATAATAATAAAGCAAGTAATGATGAAGGACCTGCTCTTACTTTTAATTCAAAAAATAATCCGCAATTTTTTCTAAATATGGATACTTTATACCCTGGATGCTTCATTGCATGTATTTATGACAATCTATGGTATTTTGGAATGGTGTCTGAAGTCGACCAAGACGAAGGAGACCTTCTAGTTAAATTTTTACATCCACAAGTGGACTTTCCCATTCATTTGACTGGCCTAGTTCTGTTGATCTTTGTGGAATTCCATTTCCTCTTGTACTCAGTGTTGTAGAACCACCACATACAACTGGAAGGACATACACCTTTTCTAGTGGGGGGTCCAGAAAATGCTAGAAATAGTGGATTAGTGTCAAGCTAAACTTTTAATTGAAAAGTTGTCTCATTACAATCTAGTAATCTGTATGAGTCAATTGTTGTATGGAAGTATTAAATTTCATAATATCGTATTTCCAGAATTCCTCCAATTTAAACTATTTCAACTGAAAAAAATCTTTAACATTAATTTTTATGAGTTTGAGTTCAATATTCAACATACTTCATGTTTAAATTTTTGTTGTAATTGATGGCAATTCTGTTTTTAAATAGGAGGAAGAGCTTATTTGTATGATGTTTTACGTTTTTCTCTTCTAGAATAAGAAGGAGGGGGGGGGGTTGAATTCCTCAAATACCCAAAACAATTTTTGTGGGATAAATTAGAGTACATATTCATGATCATGTAAAAAAAAAATTATGATTTTTAAAGACGACCCTCATGTTGAAATTTAAAATTTTGACAAAGCCTTTTTTTGACAAAAAAAAATTCAAAAAATGAAATTAAAAAAAAGATAATTTTCTGCCAAAATAAGGTCAAAACATCGCACCAAAGACCTCAGATGGAAATAATTTTAATTTTAAAATAGCTGATCGCTCTACCCAGAAGCAATCCCATTTTTTTTCCAACCCTAGCTATCTGTTTGCAGTTCTAAGTTCATTCTGCTGATAATTGCTGTTATTATTATTTCCTTTATGTTTAAGTCCTTAGCAGGGAGAAAAATCCTTACTCGGCACTTCCAGAGAAATCTATAACAACAGCAACATCGCAGCAAGCCACTTTGATTTGCATATGATAAAACAAACAAACAGAATCATTAAAGCAAAACAACTACCTTTTTTAAAATGTTAATTTCTTTAAAAGAAACCAACAAAAAGTGCTACATTTTGCACTAAAGATTTTTGCTTGCCCGAGCATCGCAGGGCCTCAAGGTTTTTTTTTTTTTCAGGGCCGACTTTTTTTTTCCCGCAAAGTTAGCGGATAAGCGATTCCCTTCTTTAACTTCGGAAAATGCCCAAAAGTTATGGGCTTTTACACAGAAATATGCTATGCATTATTTTGATTTCAGGTTTGCTTTTTGAATGAATGTGTGAAATGTACGTTTGTTTGATCAGCATTTTGTGAAGGGTCCGTTTTGCTTGATCGCATTTTTGTGAAGGGTCCGTTTTGCTTGATCGTATTTTTGTGAAGGGTCCGTTTTGCTTGATCGTATTTTTGTGAAGGGTCCGTTAACGGGCCCGATTTTCCTCTGGCCAGACCCCTGAAAACTATTGTAGTAATTTACATGCTCAAAGTCTTCACATTTTCTGTAAAAAAATTTAAAAAGATTAAATCATTAGTTACCCAGGTACAATTTTTTTTCATAAACAACATCAGCTCAGTTTATGTGTCTTGAAAATGACAAAAAATGTAAAATCACAAAATTTCAACAGGCTATAAAATCAAAACTCATCGAGATAGAAAGAAAAAAATTTAGGGGGTTGCTTATGACCACAAAGGAAGGAAGTATACCAAGTTTCATCAAACTCCGAGATGGTGGGTGTTAAAATCCCATTTTTGTGGTTGATTTGACGTGGAATGACCCTTTGGTAAAATTTTTTAGTATTTTTCTTTTTTGTTTACGACGTTAATAAACCAATTTCAAAGCTGCGCTTAAACAAGCAAGCATTTGGAATTTAAGGCAGTTGAAATTTTTCAAACAGCAGGCAACAAAATCAAACAAAGCAATGTTTCAAACAATACAATTCTTAAAGCTTGCTTTTATTCAAGCCTACGCCTTAGCTTCATCAGCTAATTCCATACAGATGAGTCCATAATAAGGATGAAACTGCAGTCCATCGATGGGCATAACTGGGCTGCAGTTACATTTCAAGTTAAAAGAAGAGTTAAATTAATTTTGTCCTTCCTCCCCCCTCCCCCCCCCCGCTCCGAAAAGAAAACTGATACTGCAGCGATCCCCAACCTTTTTTGGCTCACGTACCACTTGCAGCATATCATGAAAATGATTGGCTCTTGTGGAATTTTTTATTACAAGTGTATTTATTTATTTGCATTGCAGTGACATGTGTGTGAGTGTTTGCTCAAAATTTCATATTTGTCAACTCTTTTTCATATTTCGTTTCAAAAAAATGGTTTTGATAAAAACGCAATATTTTTTTTTGGAAATAAACTTTGCCTTCTTATTACAGTCAAATATTTTAAAAATAATTTAAGAATACTTTGTAGTATGATATTTTCTATCTAAGTAAGTTTTTACGAATGACAAGAAAAAGTGTTTCTATGATAGTTTGGGTAGTATCTTATTTCATTCACTTTTATATCTGCCCTTACTGATTTTTTTCGCGTACCACAAACCAGCAAATTTATCACAAGTTTGGAAACACTGTGCTACTGTATAAAAAAGACATATAATTTTCATAGTTTTAGGATGAAGCAATTGCCCTCCTTATCCCCATAATTGAATGAAACATAAATACTTTTCATTACCTCGACAACAAATTCTGAATGTCTCACTGGATGTAAATGACCGGTAATCACTTCTTCACTAAGAGCTAGAAAAAAAAATAACGAAGAAAGAAATTAAATTGAATAATGTTATATACTTAAAATTTTCAATTTGAACTTATTTGGGAATTTATAAATGCCTGAGTTTTGAAAAGACCTTGAACAATTTTAACAATCCAACAATGAATCTAAACAAAAGAATCTGATGTTTTTCACACAAATTCTTCGCTAATTTTGGCACACAAAGTTTAATGCACTTCACCTTAGTGAGGCAACAAATTATTTTTACCAAACAGAACCACCAAGAGCTTCACTGAGCCCAGATAAATAAAATATATGGGGAAAGTGGGAGGCCCTCTTCTGAGCCCGGAGCCAGGAATTTTGCCCCTGATGTCTCTCCTTCTTGGTGGCCCTGAAAGTAAATACCAAACACTCAGCTACAATCAATGTTGATGTTTGATCATTCGGGAGCCAAATAGTTAACTCAATTTTGTCTGAAAGAAAGTCATAGAATGCATTTTAAGCCTGATTTTGTACTATTAACAGCTTAATACACATTATTAAAAACTTAAAAATGCTTTGAAGAACATCAAAAACATTTTTTTTAACATCTATTTTAAACACTGAACGGGAAAGTTAGAATGTGGATACACACAAAAGGATGAAAGATTCGAGTACAGCAATAAATTGTCATTTTTCTATTTTCCTATATCAGTTTCGAAGCATTCAGTAGTTCAGTTTCTGGTTGATTTCAGATGCAGTTTAATTTTGCCAACTTAAAAACCTGATCAACCAAACAAGTAATTCAAATCGGAGTGGTTCAATGAGAAAATAGCTAACCTGGTACGACAACTTTTACACCCATAATAGCAAGAGAAAGAATATCTATTCAAAAATATTAATTAAATGCAAGTCTTTTCAACCAATTGGTCACTAAGATATTGGCACTGGTAAAAAGTTATGATTCTAAAAAAAATAACTGCCGTTTAATGCTAACATAACATTTTTTATCGCTCTTTCATTTTTAATTTCAAACATTTTACTACAGTACATTTGACGCAGTTGCGCTTCTGAGTTGAGAAATATCAAAAATTGTTCTCTCCTCTTTAATATACATAAAGGCAATTCTTTCTGTGTGGCTCAGTGGTCTGCTCTAAGGAGCGGCTCTAGTCTGCTCTAGAGTCCTATATGAATACGTAGTATTCAGAGTACGGACAACAGGGTATCACTTTTCTATTGGTGGATGCATTGTTGAGTCCGCCGCAGGCTATGTCGCTTTTTCTCTCGTAGCTTTAACATGGAGCGGCCGATAGTAGTGTAAAAAAACATTTTTTTCGGATAATTAAAGGCGAGTAAAACTTTTTTAATGCTTATATTACTATTCTATAATGTCTAAGCTATACGTATGTAGCTTTACTTTAGAGATTCTACTGGTATTTCTTTAATTATAACGTAGTTAAAATAGAAACATGCTTCCCGGTGTGTTATTTACCATTCTAATACATCATTTTGGTATATTATTCTTACTATTTCTCTTTGAACCG
>JAXGGA010023958.1:0-12759 GCA_038373865.1 Uloborus plumipes
TAATGCCTCATTGTTGTTTTTACAGCATTCTCCTTAGCTCTCGGACCATTCTAAAAGTTGTTTGTTTGAATTTTTTTAAACCATCAGTTTTCTCTTAGATTGATGGGTATAAACGATCAAATTTCAATGGAAGCGAGCTCAAAAAATGGTGCTGAAGCCAGTAGCTTATTATGATAGCTGCCCAACTTAGCGTAAGAATTCATAAAAAATGTATAGTAATTGGAGAAAACAAAGTAATGAAAGGTGATAAGTAATTTTGAGCGTTTTTTGTTTTATTTTTTAGTGCTTTTGATGCTTCGGCTCGTCTTTTTTTCTTTAGTCCTTTATAAGAAGTTACTGTTGGTATAATGATTGAAGCGTTTTACGCTTTTGCTTATCTGATTCGTTAAAATTTAAACGATGTGTCCTGAATGAATTAGCTACGTTTATATCTTCGTTTAAATTTTATCTTTATTTGACTGTGAATAAAAATATTAAACATATTTTCCAAAAATATATTTATTTGAAATTTAAATTTGACTCATAAAATGCTCTGACTGATTTAATTTGAGCATAAAAATGGATTTTTAATCTAAGACTATCCACAAATGTTCTTTTGTAATCAATCGTCTTCCCACTTCTTTACAAAATCTATTTTTGAAGTTAGACTTATATTTTATACCCTTCTGCATCTAATCTGAACATGAAACACAAGTATCAGTCGGAATGACGTCAAAGACTTTTCAATTAAAATTATTGCTTCTTAACCTTAAGCAATAATCTTACCACCAGATTTTTAATGTGCAAATCTTAGTTGTGAGCACGCTAGCAATACAGCGAACTTTTAAACTATTAACTGCTGTACTAAGGTTAAAATTAAAAGATATTTTTCATTCATCACTATATGTCAATGAGTTTTTAATGAAGTAGAGCAAAACACATGACCTCATGAGAAATTATATTTTAATGTTTTATTGGAAACATTTAGTAACTGCTGAAACTAATTTCATGGTGTCCTACTTTTCATCCACAACTTCCATTGCATATTAAAACTACTGTCATTTTCCAACTGTGTGAGAAGAAAATCCATCCAGATTAAAAGGTCATTTAAAACATTATGAGTTTACACCTACGCGCACTTTCATAAATGTACAATGTCATTTTTTGCACCAAATCTTTAACTAGTAAGAATTTTTGATCAAGTTAAGAAAGTAGTACACGACTTATTGCGAGACGGAGGGATTAATCCCTAGCAGCACAATCTCATCGGCCGATGATCGGCCATTCATTAAAACCCGATGAAATTCTCATTGGCCGATGATCGGATTCCGATGAGTTCTCATCGGGAATTGCTCCAATATGTCTCATCGGTCAAACAGAATCCGAGCAGCAAAATCCGATGAGCTTTGCTCGAAATACGATGAGAGTTGGATCAATATATGAGCAGTTTAGTTCCGTGGCGATGAATTTTGGATCATTTTCTTTTTCTTTCAAATGGGGCTGTAGTAGAGGCACAACCTTTTGCAGACGTGGTGCGATCCCCCAACCAGGTGCGACTGGCCAACTCCAGGATCGAACTCAGGTTATCGGCGCGGAAAGCCAACGCTCTACCACCACGCCACCAAGTTTACGATTAATGAGACCAACACTGCATATTTAATAAAAATTTGAGATTGTGAAAATTTTCGTCAGAAAATTTGATCATTACAACCTCTTTCCGATGAAATCTATAGCTTGACATTTAGCACCCCCAGAGACCCCCGTACCTTCCAATTTTCTGTAGCTTGGCATATTTTCATCGGGAAATTTGATCGGACGGATATCGTTTTCCGATGGAATATAGCTCGGCTAATTTTCATCGGGAAACTTGAGCGGAAGGATATCGTTTTCCGATGAAATATAGCTCGGCTAATTTTCATCGGGAAACTTGATCGGAAGGATAACGTTTTCCGATGGAATATAGCTCTGGATATTTTCCCCGGGAAATTTGATCGGAAGGATATTGTTTTCCGATGGAATATAGCTCGGCTTATTTTCATAGGGAAAGTTGATCGGAAGGATATCACTTTCCGATGAAAAGTAGCTCATCGAAAACCGTGCTCGGATACTAATCGGAACGATGTCATCGTGCATTACGGGATCAGTTTATGAGGAGTTGGAGGATCGGCCGAGCAAAATCCAATGAGTTGATGCTACTTGAGATGTCTTTTTTTTTTTTTTTTTTAAGATTATCATCATTTTCCTGCTTTTGATTGTTCAATCAACATTGCTCATTGATTTGATTCAATCAAATGTCTTTTACTAATCATTGAACAATAATTGAAGGTTCAAGTGGATAAAGGTGATATGTGACAATTTTTGAGACTTACTTTTTACCATCTATGAAGGTTGATAAGTCCATCAGTATCATATCCCTTTAGTCACAGAAATGGTTGGTAACTCAGAATATGACCCCGTTTTACCTAATGAGAAAAATCCATTAAAAAAAGTTTTTTTTTTTTTAAGCTTTTTCTAGAAATTTAAAAAAATCTCACAGATCACCTTTATCCACTTTCCCCTTCAATTATATTAATTATAAATTTTGCTCCAATAAATTATTACTGTGACACATTTTTTTGTTACATTTTAAGAGTATTTATAAATATGAATTTAATATCCAACCCATTTAATTAATTTTGAGTCATATGATCGTCCTTTAGTCGTTCGATTCTAAATAATGGCACCCCGAACTCAATTGTACTATACTTATGCACATCATTTTATTTAAAATAATTAATTTTTAGGAATCTTAAAGACAATTAGTAAGAGAAAAATATATAAAATGCACGTTACTCTTAGTCAAAGTGAATTTGTCCCCAAATTTAAGTGAGGAATGTAATTACTTCTGAACGGATTAAATAAATCCAGTAACCCATAACGTAAAGTAAAAGTTACGTTATGGATGTATGCACTCGACATTTACGTAAGAAGTTTTGCGCACGTATGGTAACGTATTATTTAGAGATATACATTGACTTTTAAAACGTCGGAAGATACATGCTTGCTGCATCTTAAAGAAATTTGATTTATCATTGGCATTAAAATATATCACCAAATATACATAGTGCACTTTAAATGAATTAGTTTGTAAAAATCTTCCCACGAAAATTAATTTCCATACCCTTTTTATACTACTCTTTTATGATTTGGTCTCAGTTTGGGTCAACATTTTTCTTAATCTTAGAAAAGAGTGGTAAAAAGTTTCACAGAGGTGTTGTAATATTTCATTAGCCCCCCCCCCCCCCCTTGTAAAAATTTTATTTCGTCAAAATCTCACAATGTTTCTCTAAAAATTTCTAAAATGTAACTCTTTCACCGTTAATACATTTTAAATTTGAGAAAAGTAATTTATTCTCCGCTTGCGGTAATTGAAAATTTAAAAATTTGGACATTTTTTATACTCTTCTTTAAAGTAATTCAATTTTGAGGTAGTTAAAAGGCCATTAACTCAGAATCACTGGTATAAAATACGTTTGAAGCTACAATCGCATTTTTAATGGCAGTAAATGCATCATTGGCAGGAGCATTTGAATCAAAATGATTAATTCTGATTGGAATCGGATAGAAATGCGATATTTTATGGAACTTTAAATGAGGCACATTGTTATTGAGTTTGAAGAAAATGATGGATTGGTTTTTTCATTAACTTCTAAAATCATTGTTTAATGCTGGTTGAGCACATTAAATCCAATAATGAACTGATTTAATGCTTGTTTTCGAGCAGAAAAATTTTCATGTTCATTGAAAAATGAAGGCAAAGTTTTTTTTTACCGTTTTAGTAGCAGTTGTCATAATTATTTTTATACATTATGTTGCATTTCAAAAGAAATTCTTCAAAGAAATCCCACCCTATAGACTCACTATCATATCTATGCTCTTTTTTGTTTTTGGTTATTCTTGATATGCTTACCTTATTTAAACCACTCAGTGGACAAGATGAAGCTTATCCAAGATAGATGACATTCTGTTAAAAATGTATTATGCATTCATAATAAAAAAAAGACAGAAACAAAAGTTCTTTCTTTCCGATCGTGCGCCTACGAACTATATGCAAAAATGTACTGAAAGTTGTACGCTTTTTTTTTTAGTAATACTTCTTTTGATGCTATGGGAATTTCAACATGAAACACAATTTCCTTGGAATTATGTCCTAAATTAGAGAATAAGTGCACTAAAATAATGATTTTTAATCAATGTAAAAAGAATTACAGAGCTTAATCTTTAAGAATTGAATGAATATCTTCGTGCTGAAAAGCTCAATAGGAATAATCAACGTTTTAAAGCACAAAGTTTTCAAGAATCTGCAGACACGTGTTTTGAGGCTACAAGGAACCATTTTTTAAATTTATATTGAAGCCTACTCTTTGTTCTTTGGAAAGTAGACGTTTCACAAATGTATCTTTTCATAGCACTTTTTTTTTTCAAATTACTTTCAAGTTTACTTTTGTGTTTTGTTTTTCATCCTTTATTTGTTGAGCAACGATACCGAGGAGGTTGATCATAAAGAAATTGAAGCAGCTGCAATTCTTGTTTTAACTGCTGTTATAAAAGATCTCAATGGAGTCGAATAATGTGAATGCATTGAAAGGCTCTCTACTTTTACAAACTAAAACCAATAGACATTAGCTTTAACCCATTAATGCCTGACATTTTTTTTCCGAAGATATTTTGTATACTGGTTACAAAGTGTTTAATGGGCATTAAAAATAATAAAAAAATATTACGTAAAAAATAATTTTTTCATTAAGGAAAGAAAAATCGTCCCTTAAAAGTTACGATAGACCCCAAAGAGTACATACTTTTTTTTACTAAAATTTTTTTCCGCCTACGATATAATATTTAAAAAGCCATTTTATAAGAAGAAATAAAATCAGCAATTAACATAAACTGGGAAGCTGGGGATAATTTTGAAAATTTAGCTTTTTTTCTTGAGATTGTGAACGATGTGATTTTTGATAAAGATCATATTAAAACTGCTACAGAACACACTTTACAATGGTAATGTGCTGCAATCTGTTAATAACGAATTGAACCAATACCAAGGTACTAATTGAACACTATCATTTAGTTGAAGAGTTCATTTGGGGGAAATTCAGACCCTTTTTTGAACCGTCCTTAAAAAGGGACACAAGGCATTAATGGGTTAATGCAATTGATTTTGTGCAGGGTTGAGTAATATAAAAGTTATACCTAAAAACATCACTTTATAAGTTTAATTACTTACATCGGGTATTTCTTTATAAAATAAACGACTGCGACCAGGACCAAAAAGAGTTCGAGCTTTTGTTCCTGTTGGCGTCAAGACCATAATCACAATGTACATAAATGTGACTACTAACTAAAAACTTTGAGCAAAGTATGTAGTAATGAAATTCTTGCCTTTACATTTTTGTTTAGAAAATTTAAAAATATTTATGAATAATTCATCAGTTGATACAATGGTAATTAAATACGTTTTGAATCTTAGAAAAAATAGGCAAGTTCAGAAAAAAATGTAAAATTTTTCTTTTGTATGTGTATGAGTAATGTTCATAAAAATCGCATCAAGTTAACAAATACAGTGAGTTTTAACCATCACAGTTTTTTACAGAGTACAATTTTACGATACTGGCAATATACATGAAACCAAATTTCGAGAAGATTTTGATTGGAATATTGCATTATTCAGAAACCATGAAAATCTAAAAATTTTGTTTAAAAAATAAAGTTTAGTTTCAACATATTGAGGAAAAGGGTGTAAGAAAATTCCTGTCCGGTGGATTTTTAAGAAAAGTTATTATTAATCTGAGTTGAAAGGACATTTTTTTTTCCTTCTTAAAGTTTCACTTACTTATGAAAGGAAACTTAAGTTTTTATTGTCTAGTAGACAGTATCTATATTTTATAAAGATAAAATACAAGATAATAAAACTGACAGAGCACATACATTACTAAGGCATCCTTCCAAATTCAACCATGCTGTAAAATTGCGATATAACAGATAAAATAATATATATAAAAGCCGATTTGCATTCACAAAATGTTTATGAACCCATCAAATCCCCTTTTATAGGAATTTCCACTTTAAAATACACACGAGCTTTACAATTTATCTTGTGATATTCAGCCTTTAAGAAAATATCGCTTTGTCAAAACCTCATAACATTCTCACACTTCTGATGAAGTCACCGACCACTGTTGTGAAAGTAGTTTCAACTCCAGCGTTTATGACCATCGCCGTTCATCCACCTAGAGAAGTTGGTGAAAGGAACAACTCTATCCAAACAGGTGCTAAAACAACTCAGCATTTCAGCCGTTTTGACCCTTAATCCTGATCCATTTTCTAGCCCCAACTATAAAAAGTGAAACACTAAGCTTGAACTAGTCGAGGATTTCAGAAAGGACTCTTCCAAGTTGAGTCGGCGGCGCAGCAACTGAGAAGTAGGGATCAACTTTTATTACCTGACCTCGTGCTATGATCTTGGTTTTTCTTCCGCGCTTCCTATAACACCTCCCTCTTGAGTTTTGTAAAGATGACTTTTTCTCGTTTATTTTTTGATATAAAGTCTGTTGAAAAGTCGAGACAGTTTTACGGTGAAAATAATTTAATGGTGTTGTATCTGGATAAGCTTGATTACAGTCTAGTCTGGATTTAAAGGATAAACCAGAGTCAATAACGTTAATCGAGGCTGAGTTCTTTGAACACTTTTAACGACTCTTTAATAATTCAACAATAGGAAACCAGTTTTTGTTTAAAAACATTTCAGTCATTCTCTGAGTTAAAAGTAAGAAAAAGATGTATTCGTCTCATCACACTTTTCTAGGATTTTAAATTAACATATAACAGAACAAAAAAAAGTATACATGGAAAAAGGTTTTAATATTCATTGGAAACATCCAAGTTTCTAGAATCTAACTTTTTAAAGCATTGTGTAAAATTAGTAGTAAATTAGTTTTTTTTTTTTGTAAAGATAGCTTTCATCTCGTTTAAGTAATACACAGGTCATGGTGACAAAAATGAGAACACAACACTTGTTCCTCATAAAAATCATACTGCAATTACGTTTCAAAGTAATAAGTCTAACGTGCATTTTTTAATTTCATAAAGTCTGCTATGTACACACAGGGTGGTTATAAATTAACGTGAGGTGTTTGGAGCCCTCTAGCGCGCAAAATACTGGGCAAATTTTGTCCAATTTCATAGGCGCACATATTACCATGGAATTTTAATTTTTGAAATTAAAAAAAAAAGTTCAAAAAAACGTCACCAGGGAAAAATTTGGCGCTGTAACAGTGTATTACTTTGAATATCGCGAATTAAATTTGAAAAAATGCTGTGCAGAGCAATTTCGCAAAGAAAAAATGATTGTAATTTGCAAATGAGGTTTAATATAATCGCCGTAGAATTTCCGGTATGGCCCTCAAGGTAGCCCGATCTCAATCCATGTGATTTTTGGTTATGGAGATAGCTGAAAAATGTTGTGCATCATATTTCTGATATAGCAAGTTTAAAAGATATTGTAACTTTAAAAGTCAGAGAAATCAATTATGTTATGTTACGAGCTGCCGTGGAAGATGTTGTGCATCGTACCCAGATCTTGCAACTTCATAATGGTGATCATATTGAACTACATTTGTGATTAAAAAAAAATCCATTTTTTGCAAATAAAATTGATGCATATTTTGTCAGTAGCATTGAATTCTTCGACAATTAGAGTAATACACTTTTGCAGCCCCAAAATGTCCAAAATTTTTATTTGTAAATATCAGCTACAGTCTATATTTTATAGCACAAATGTTATAAAGATAATAAGTGTCTCATTTCTTGAGAAATCCTTTAAAAAGTGAATTTTTGAAAGTATCAAACTACTTTCGGTGATATAGTATATATATATATATGTGTCCTTTACAGAGATTTCTTATTATTAATGTGTAATTTTTTGCATGGTTTGTTACTATTGAAACAATTAATTTAGTAAGTCCATCTGTCTTACATTGAGTTAGCGTTTTTATTTATTTTTATTTTTTTGCAGATTTAAGGTTAAACTTACGCTGTGTTATTCCGAAATTCGGAAAGTCTATCTTTTACTTTGTAATTCGTATAATTAAAAAAAAAGTTTTATCGTATTTTTCTACTATATACCATTTTAAGATCTCCAAATGAAGAGTAATATATTGATGGGAAATAAAAAGTTGAGTGAAGTGCAGTGCACTCGCCCCTTAACCCTTCACTGCACGGTGTGCCAGATCTGGCACAAACCAAATAAACCCTCATATATTCCTATGATTTTTAAATGCAGTTAAACTGAGCTTTGTGCCCCTTCTGGAATATTGCTATAACAGTTTAGTGTGATTTTTATGCACTAGTTAGTTGCACTAGTCTAGGTATTACAGTTCTTGCTTTTGAAAGAAAGAGTGTCTGCATTTCCGTTAGAAGTGTGCTTAGTCATTATTTCCTTTGTTCTAAAATTGTTTACATACACTTAGTGGAAAATTTGTTTATACCACTTATGGCACAAAACACATTGTAGATTATTACACTTATCGGTATACAAAGCATATGCTCGGGGCTATTTAAAGGTAACATATAATTTTTTTCATGAAAATATAAAAAATCGTGCAGTGAAGGGTTAAATTTCAAGCTTCGAATGCCGTTCGACAAAACACTACCCTAGCAGCATAATCTAATCGGCCGATGATCGGCCATTCATCGAAACTCGATGAAATTCTCTTCGGCCGATGATCGGATTCGATGAGTTCTCATCGGGAATTGCTCCAACAGGTCTCATCGGCCAAACAGAATCCGAGTAGCAAAATCCGATGAGTTTTACTCGAAATACGATGAGATTTGGAGCAATTTACGAGCAGTGCAGTCCCGTGCCGATGAATTTAAGATCAATTTTGGATGCTCGGCCTATTTTCATCGGGAAAGTTGATCGGAAGCATATCGCTTTCCGATGAAAAGTAACTCATCGAAAACCGTGCTCGGATACTGATCGGAACGATGTCATCGTGCGTTACGGGATCAGTTTACGAGGAGTTCGATGATCGGCCGAGCAAAATCCGATGAGTTGATGCTACTTGGGTACGTATATGTCATTAAATTTTATAGAGCTTGAGAAACTATAACTCGTGTTCATGTGAACGTCAGTTTCAGGAAAAAAAAGAGCGCAAGATTTCTCATAACATCTGTTAAAAAACAGGACAATTAAATTTAAACTAAGACTGACAATACGATCTATAGACCAAATGTAATGTGCTGAGGGAAGTCACTGGTTTAGTTCTAGTTTCTTGGAATAATGGAACACTTATACCAATTCACTCATTCTTAACTTCATCTTTTGGCATATGTCACTCCGGTTATACTTATTTAAATATGTGGCGCTATTTAAGTTGTCACCCCAGATGATTTCTCACTTATTCCAGGCGGAAAAAAATATAGATATTAATCTGGCACGAGTTTGTCAGCAGTGCGAAAGTTATGTTTGAAGTATGTTCTCACAATGCTGTCATTTACTCTGACAAAAAATAGTTTTAAGGGGGATGCAATGAGAAGCACTATATGTAGCTAACGTGTATAAGTAAAATTGAATGAAAAGCTATATAAAGAGGGTGAAAAGCGTTATAGGTGCCTAAATTTTAAGATCAAAATGCTACAAGACAGCATTTACTTTTTTTTTTTGTTTTGCTTTGTCTTTCATTTTCGTGAATTTTATTATTTCTTGTCTGTGTCTACAGAAAAAATAATTCGCTTTCATTTGCTTAATTTACATATTTCTTTCAAAAAAATCATAAGTAGGTGTTCTGAACTTTGACGTGTACCTACAGTTCATCCCCAACCAAAGTTACCCATTTTTCAACAAGCTGTCGTAAACCGTAATATTCAATCATATAAATTATCTTTCGAAAGTTTTGACATCCCGTGGCTTCGTTGTTCTTCGCATGTCCGAACAGCACGTTAATTAAAAGCGTATTTACTTCAGCATTACCACAATTCCGCTGATAAATTTACGGCGAGCGTTCCCATTAAAGCCGCAGGCTACTGTTTTAAAATACCGTGAATAAATTGGAGCGTTTTACAATGCACTGGCTTCTATCAATACCGCGTCGAATCGCCGGATGCTTTCACAATAGTCTATCTTGAAAGCCTTGTAGCTTTGTCCTCCTCAGAATTAATGCAACGCAACATATCGAATAATAATGCGTCAGTTGGCCATTCGATAGACGGATTCTAAATAATTTAGTGGCGGTGACTTATTAGCACGATGAACAATAATTATCCTCCGTTCCAGGCATATGCAAATCATGATGTATTCATATATGACTGTGAAAGTTTTCCCAAAAGGATCTATAAATTCTCTGAATGGCGCCCACTGGTTTCGCAAGCACTGCATATTAAACAAGCTCCAGTCTATAGAGCAGACAAACTAACACGCAAGCGACGCCTGACTTGAAGCAAATAACCCCCAGCAACTAGTAGCACGCTATAGAAATTGATTGGCTTGATGTCTTTTAAATTGTGATTAGTTGCCTATTGAAATCCCGTTTTTATAACGCTTTGACTCTGAAGTTCAAAACTTTTTCATTAAACCAAACATATATTAAAATATCTCAATTAAAATATTTATAGCTAGAATGAAATTAAAATAAATAATGGAAAAAAGGATTTAAAATAAAGGTAGCTAAGTATATTGAGAAAATAATTGGTTTCCATGGTTAAGGAGTTTGCATAAAAAATTTTCCGCTACGTGTATTTAAAAACTGAAAAAATACTAATAAGTATTGTAGCATATAAATTTAAGACTGGGACGTGAGGTGTGAATTTGGTATGTAAACAGCTCAGAGTTATTTTCAAAATGCAAAAGTTTATCTGAAATCCAGCTCTTTGGAATTAAAATTACAATTTATGGCTTTCATATAACATTAAAATATAATTTAAGTGACAAAAAGTTCGTGCAAAAATTGAAACTATTTAATTTGTTAGTAACATATAAAATTAAATCTAAATTCTTCGCGTGCAGTCCATGGATAAATGACTAGACGCATCAGATTTTTTTTTTTTTTTTTTTTTTGTGATTACGTGTTTAATTGTTAGTGTAATGCGAAGTTCAATTTCACCTGTTTCCTTTGATATTTTATAACAATATTGGCCTGTATCAGCCTTAGAAGATGTATGAACCTATTTTTTTTCTCCAACTTGCTATCAGTATTGTTTTGCATATACAACATATTACAAGGAACTAGGACACATGATTAAAGTTTAAAAGTACCTTTTTCAGAAATTTCAAAATAATAAAATAGTTTTCAATGAATTTATTGCTTTATTTACGATTGAACCTGCATAATGAAGTAAATTGAGCATATAGACTAGAAAAACTACTAAAGAAGATTTTACCTAAACTCTGTAATGCATTTAATTGTTTTTCAAAGGGGACTACCTCTAAAACTCTTTTTCAGACTTTTTAAAAATAGAGTAATAAATCATTCGTAAAGATATATTTTGCACTTTACAGAAAATGTTTAAGTTTTACATTACTCAAATCGCTCGAAATGTACAAAACAGTGAACTATCATAACATATCCTTCGAATAATAACTAGACACTGACAGTAATAGTTTGAATTCGACAGCAATGAAAAATTGATTTACTCTAGCACAATGCATTGCTCCATACGCCCATTTTTTTAAACGATTTGTCAAAACAATTAATAAATAAAAACTACTCATGTCAAAAACGAATCATGATTTTATAGAAACTTCCAAAGGAAGCAACAGTAACACTATGTAACAAATTTTCAAAAATATTATGTTTCTGAATTGGCAGTATTGGTTTCTGTTCAATGGAGAAAAAGGATGTAGAAAAGCATAAATAATTGGATGGAGCGAAAAGTGAAAACAAAATTTTATTTTCGGGTCTATATGGCACCAACAAGATGGGATTGGTAAAGACGCAAAATACAAAAAAAAAAAAAATTATAATATTTTTGCTTCCAAAACGAACCTGATTTTTTTTTAAACGGATAATTTCAACTTTTCTTTAATTTTAAATCAATTCTCATCTATGGTTTTTACTGCATTCTATTAAAAAAAATCAAAATGTACTACTGCATAAAAAAGGGAATTATAGCCTATTATAACCATTTTTTTATATATTATTGCTAATATCCTAACGCAAATTACTTTTCTCTACATTTATATATCTTTCATTTGTCATTTGTTAGAAAAAGCACTGAACTTAAGACATCATATCGTACTTTGGCTTTACGTCTCTTCATTCATAAATGTTATTAAGTTGAATAAAATGAAAAAATATTTTCAAAAAATTCAAAATTCAATTTCAAAATTTACTTTTCACCCTCCTAGGTGATTTTCAAAAATTCATGTCAGAATGTCAACTTTTATATTATGTTAAAATTGATCACTACGCTATTGATCTCATACTCTATCAATAATATTTTTGTAAATCATGCAAAAGAAAACACCAGGTTCATAAACCGTAAAGAGCCTACTTTTCTGTTTGTCAATGTCAATTTCATAATGTTTATCTATTGTCTTCGGTTCGAAGCTTATTGTCTTAGATTCGATCTCAAAAATACCTCTGGAAGAGTTAAAGTGATTTAAAAAACAAAGTGTAATTTCTTTTAAAAGAAGATAGTTAATAAAAACTTTCATCAAATGCATTCTAAGAAGCAACATATTTCAATAAATTCGAACTGTTATACTGTTCTTTCCCACAAAAGAAAAATTTAGATATTAATAGGTCA
>JAXGGA010023959.1:0-12758 GCA_038373865.1 Uloborus plumipes
AAAACAAACATCAAAATACATAGTGTTGTTATGTGTTCACAGTTTAAAACATTTATAAAGCACATGAAACAATTAAAAGATTGTTTAAAAGTCATAACACATGCAGTCTTCGAAACTACATTTACGTGAAACATTACGTTTACATCTGATTTAGAAGATAGCTTTATATATTTCCCCCATTCGGGGGAGGGGGGGTCAATTAAAATACAAAAATGTATTTTAATTGACCCCCCCTCTGACCCACTCCCCCAATTCCGAATTCCCCCCCATTCTGGGGAGGGGGGTCAATTAAAATACAAAAGTGTATTTTAATTGACTCCCCTCTGACCCGCTCCCCCAATTCGGAATCAACCCCCAATTCGGGGGGGGGGTCAATTAAAATACAAAACTGTATTTTAAGTGACCCCCCCCTCTGACCCCCTCCCCCAATTCGGAATTCCCCCCCCCCAATTCGGGGGAGGGGGTCAATTTAAATACAAAACTGTTTTAATTGACCCCCCTCTGACCCCCACCCCCAATTCGGAATCCCCCCCATTCGGAGGAGGGGGAGTCAATTAAAATACAAAAATGTATTTTAATTGACCCCCTCTGACCCCCTCCTTCAATTCGGAATTAAAATACAAAAAAAAAGTGCCTGCGAAAAGAATGAAAATGATTTTCGTCAATACTTTGCAAAAGACACTCTAAAACAACATTCAGAAAAAAAAAAAAGAACACATGAAATTAATGTGTAATCGAGTATCGTGGGATGTGTTTCGATGAATAATGCATGAACAGAAAAATCATTTGAAAGAAATAACGCGGTTTTCACTGAAAAGCAAAGCGAAATCTAGATTGTTAACATAGAAAAACGCTCAAACCAACCCTAGGAGATCAGCGCCACAAGCGGCGACAACGGTAACTTCACCTTGTACGAAATTTCCTTTGATCTCTACCGCGTCTGGCTAGCCGTTTTAAGATCGCAGGTAGCCATGCCTATATGAATACCGAGCAGCCGAGTTCGAATAGGACAACCGGTTACAAGCAGAAACGGGGTTGCCGTGAAGCTGCAAGTTTGGCTTCGTACTCGCTCAAGGGTTTCATTTCTAAAAAAAATGTCACAAATGGTGTGGTATGACGGTGAGCGTGAACAAGAGCAGGAGAGGTCTTTTAAGCTCAACACGAATGCGATAATGCGTGATGTTAGTGGGGGGGCTATGGTCCAAAATATAGCTGGAAACCTCATTTTGTGACAAAAGCATGAAAGTTGGTGACAATATATTTATAAACATTTTTAGAAGGGGAGCCATTCCAAAATCCCCACCCAAACCCCTCCGGCGGCCAATTTTGGTCAAAAATTCCGAAATTGCTTTTCTTATTTCTTTTTCAAAAAACACCTTTTTAATCATCTTATTAGAGTTCAATTATGTTAAACAAAGTTTAGAAAGCCGTCAAAGTAGCTTAAAACCGATTAATTTTAATAGTACTCATTAAAAAAAATTTTTTTTTCTAAAAAACTGAAATTGATCAAAATCTTCCAAATTGTTTTCAGGGGCCGGTTTAAGGGTGTCCAACTATGTATTTGAAAGCACTATATTGAAGAAAAACAATTGAGTTGCATTAAAATCCCAGCAATCCGAACCCCAAAAATCCGAAACTTTGGAAAACCCGAGCGTATTTTTTAAAACTTACTCAGAACAGAAATTAAAAATCATTAAGCAAGGCTAGTACTTTTTCAAAACTTAAAAAAAAACGTTTGAATTGTTACTTAAGAATGAATATTTATCTTTGATTAATTAAAATAAAACCAGTTTTCTTTATGGACGAAAAAAGTAATAAAAAAAAATACGCAATGTCATGGAAATTTCACTCACATTCAGCAGGATTATAAGTTACGCTTGCACCTATAAAATAGTGGGAGGGGGAGGCACGATCATATTTTTATACAACTGCGAAATTCTAAAGAAAAAGCTTTTAATAAAATTTCAAGTTTTTTTTTCTCATTAAACGATTTGAGGAGTTTGTTCTCTAATTCTAAAAGATGAGAGGAGAAAAAAAATAATTGCTGTAATAAAAAGTTTAGTGCTGTGTTAATTAAGCAACATCTCTACTGCTTATCATATTGTGCTGTTAGTGAAAGGTAACCCTTTATAACAAAAGAAACAACTGAATTTCAATATAAATATGAGCAAGTAATTATACACAATTATTATGTGTAATGACTATATACAAGCTGATTTTACGTATTTGAACTGCCTAGTAATTTACATAGATATACAACATTTTCCATTGCAGAATTTACACATTGGTGCACACAGTCCATTTTTGAAGCACCAACAAGTTTTTAAGAGCAGTTTGTTTTACACTTGCATGACGTAAATTCGCTTAAGACATTTCACCTCTTTCAAGGATTCATTTGTTAATTTAGTTTCTTGTTTCTATGAAAAGCATTTCTGACTTATTTAATCCATCAAAATTAGATTGTGGTGGTTCCTTTACTGAAAGATATGCTGGATTTACAAATAATGATACCTGATGTGGTAACTGAGTGACCTTTTTAGAAGATGGTATTTCGGGAAATATAAGAGGAATTTTTGAGCCTTGCTGCTGAAATGGTACATGCTGAAACAATGAAATGCTTGTTATATGGAAAGACTCCTTGTTTGTTGTACTACTAGAGTTCTAATAAAAATTATCTTGCGCGGCCAGTGTAAAAACAAAGATCTTGAAATGTGAGGGAAATGTAGTTTTATATTTATCAATTTGTTTAACTGATGCTTTGCAGAGTCCAGTAGAAATCTTTAGAAACCTTGGGTAAGAAATGAAAAGTTCCAAAATGTGCATTATGTCAACAAGACTTTTTCTTCTAGTCTGTTCGTATACTCTCATGGCCAAATAAACCGCTATTGGTTGTTCCTTGTTCACTTGATGCTTGATAGTTTGCTTTGTTAATTTGTTTGAAGTATATACACTGAAGTGACAAAAGTCATGGGATAGCAATATGCAAATTTTCAGATGGCAGTAGCATCGCATAGAACAGGTATAAATGCGCAGTGCTTTTACAGAGCTTTCATTTCTGTTCAAGTTATTCATGTGAAGAGGTTTTAACGTGATGATGACCGCACGACGTGAATTAACAGACTTTGAACGCGGAATGTTAGTTGGAGCTAGACGCATGGGTCATGCCATTTCGGAAATCGTTAGAGAATTCAACATTCCCAGATCCACTGTGTCAAGAGTGTGCCGAGAGTATGAAATTTCAGGCATAACATCCCACCATGGACAGCGCAGTGGTCGACCGCCTGCACTTAAAGATCGAGACCGGCGACGTCTGCAAAGAGTCGTAAATTCTAACAGACAAGCAACACTGCGTCAAATCACCGTAGAAATCAATGTGGGACGTACAATGGACGTGTCTGCTAGAACTGTGCGGAGAAATTTGGATTTCTTGGGCTATTCCAGCAGAAGACCGACTCGAGTGCCTTTACTGACAGAACGACATCGCTTGCAGCGACTCTCGTGGGCACGTGAGCATATCGGTTGGTCCCTAGATGAATGGAAAACCGTGGCCTGGTCCGATGAGTCACGATTTCAGCTGGTAAGAGCCGATGGTAGGGTTCGAGTGTGGCGCAGACCCCACGAAGCCATGGACCCAAACTGTCAGCAAGGCACTGTTCAAGCTGGTGGTGGCTCCGTAATGGTGTGGGCTGTTTTTTCATGGCATGGACTTGGTCCTCTAGTGCGACTGGACCGAACATTGACTGGAAATGCTTATGTGCAGCTACTTGGAGATCACTTGCAGCCATTCATGGACTTCATGTACCCAAACAACGATGGGATTTTTATGGATGACAATGCGCCATGTCACCGGGCCACAACTGTTCGCAATTGGTTTGAAGAAAATTCTGGACAATTCCAACGAATGATTTGGCCACCTAGATCGCCCGACATGAATCCCATTGAGCATTTATGGGACACCATCGAGAGGTCTGTTCGTGCCCAAAATCCTGCCCCATCAACGCTTTCACAATTATGGACGTCTATCGAGACAGCATGGCTCAATATTCCTGCAGAAGACTTCCAACGACTTGTTGAGTCCATGCCACGTCGAGTTGTTGCACTTCGCCGGGCAAAAGGAGGGCCGACACGATATTAAGAGGTATCCCATGACTTTTGTCACTTCAGTGTATATACGCATATTAAATACTATCAACTGACAAATTGCAAGTAATTGTTGAGAAGGAAGACCATCAATATTGCAAGTACCATATAACAAGTTATTTAAAAGGACGGAAGAAGAGGATCAACAGCTTCTTGCTGACTCTTCAAATTCGCCTTCGACGCTGACAGTTGACTTTCAAATGCGTGTCCTAGTGGAATTCACTATCATGTCACTTGCGACGGCATCTTCGAAACTGCTAGTACTGGATACATATTGATTCACTTACCTTTGAGCGATTCCATACCAAATCACCGAATGGGGGTCGCACGACCGACTCGGATTTTTTTTTAATTTGGTACACAGATTGATGGTATAGAGGTATGAAAAAGTCCAAAAGGAAAGTTACCTGCTCCACTTATTTTCTGAGATACATGCCCTCAAAGTTTGTCCGCCACGTCAAAATACTAAAAAAGTGATGTTATTTAATCATTTTTTATAAAAAATCGTACTCATGCAAAATAAAAGTGTTAGATATCTATGGAAACTAGTTACTCCGAGCATTCTGAAAAAAAAATACTAGAACGTTCATAATGAAAATTGCCAAGGTACAGGGCTCTTTGAAGTTGTCACCACAAAAACTTGATTTTGCAGATTTTGCTAAAATTCAGGCATTTATTACAAAAAAAGGCAAACAAAACCAAAGGTTTTCTCACTTTCTGGTAGTGTACAGGTCCTCCCTGTAAAGTGCTACGCAATAAATTTTTTGGGTTTCTCACTCCTTCTCGGAAATATTTTAGCTTAAAAATAAGCCATAGGGCAAAAAATGCGTTTTTGGCCATCTTGGCAGCCATTTTTCTCATAAAGGGGGAGCAGTAGAAACTTTAATTTTTTTTTTAAACAAGCCACTGATATGTTAGCTATTCACAGGAAAAGAGTTTACTTTTGGTTATTTCTCCCATTAAGAGATATCCTGCTGACAGTATATGCATGTTTTTCGCGACGACCATATGCTTTTGTTCCCCCTCTCATGGACTTAAAATTAATTAAACCAAAAAATAATTATATATTTATTATTAGCTGTATTATCTACTCAATATGTCATGAAATTTAATTTATTAAATCATTGAACAATAAATTAGATAATTGATGAAAACAAAAAAGTGTTTCTCTGATGCCTGAGCATTATGCATTCATAATTATAAAGCACTAAATACTTTTTTGAGAAATTAATTAACATGAATGAGCTCTAAATAGTTATATTATAAGTAATACCCAATCTTGTGATTGGGATAGTCCTGTTTTTAATTGAAGAATTTCTTGAATATCACATGAATATCAGGAAAATAAATGAGGTCTTTTCGTTTGATGTAGGATACTTTATGACAAATTTCATTTGATGGGCTACTAACTGAGCATGGTGATAAAGAGCTATTAATTTCAGCATCGAATTCCATTTTACCTTATTAACAGTTAAATATTTATAAAATAATTAAATAAATAATTTAATATAAAGCCATGCTTGAAGAATTAAAATTAGTGCAACTAATTTATTCCCATACTGATCTTTACAAAACTGACATGTGTTTAGCACTGATAAGAACTGACAAGAATAAGTTTACTCACTAAAATACTAGTTCACAGATACTATAAAGCGTACATTCTATTTTCTAGAAAATAATACTGCAACATAGAACAAGGGTATAAAGGGGTAGGTACTAAAGAATTTCTTAAAAAATCAATTAAAATAAAGGAGCTTCCAATATTTATCTCATAGGCAATACCCAATCTTGTGATTGGATGTTCCTGATTGATGGCTATAAACAGGAGGATACCCTTGTTCTTTGTTGCAGTATTATTTTGTGGAAAATAGAATGTATGCTTTATAGTATCTGTGAACTAATATTTTAGTGAGTAAACTTTTTCTTGTCAGTTCTTATCAGTGCTCAACGCATGTCAATTTTGTAAAGATCAGTATGGGAATAAATTAGTTGCACTAATTTTAATTCTTCAAGCATGGCTTTATATTAAATTATTTATTTAATTATTATGTAAATATTTAACTGTTAATAAGGTAAAATGGAATTCGATGCTGAAATTAATAGCTCTTTATCACCATGCTCAGTTAGTAGCCCATCAAATGAAATTTGTCATAAAATATCCTACATCAAACGAAAAGACCTCATTTATTTTCCTAATATTCATGTGATATTCAAGAAATTCTTCAATTAAAAACAGGAGTATCCCAATCACAAGATTGGGTATTGCTTATAATATAACTATTTAGAGCTCATTTATGTTAATTAATTTCTCAAGAAAGTATTTAGTGCTTTATAATTATGAATGCATAATGCTCAGGCATCAGAGAAATACTTTTTCTTTTTTTCATCAATTATCTAATTTATTGTTCAATGATTTAATAAATTAAATTTCATGACATATTGGGTAGATAATACAGCTAATAATAAACATATCATTATTTTTTGGTTTAATTAATTTTAAGTCCATGAGAGGGGGAACAAAAGCATATGGTCGTCGCAAAAAACATGCATATACTGTCAGCAGGATATCTCTTAATGGGAGAAATAACCAAAAGTAAACTCTTTTCCTGTGAATAGCTAACATATCAGTGGCTTGTTTAAAAAAAAATTTAAGTTTCTACTGCTCCCCCTTTATGAGAAAAATGGCTGCCAAGATGGCCAAAAACGCATTTTTTGCCTTACGGCTTATCTTTAAGCTAAAATATTTCCAAGAAGGAGTGAGAAACCCAAAAAATTTATTGCGTAGCAATTTACAGGGAGGACCTGTACACTACCAGAAAGTGAGAAAACCTTTGGTTTTGTTTGCCTTTTTTTGTAATAAATGCCTGAATTTTAGCAAAATCTGCAAAATCAAGTTTTTGTGGTGACAACTTCAAAGAGCCCTGTACCTTGGCAATTTTCATTATGAACGTTCTAGTATTTTTTTTCAAAATGCCTGGAGTAACTAGTTTCCATAGATATCTAACACTTTTATTTTGCATGAATACGATTTTTTATAAAAAATGATTAAATAACATCACTTTTTTAGTATTTTGACGTGGCGGACAAACTTTGAGGGCATGTATCTCAGAAAATACGTGGAGCAGGTAACTTTCCTTTTGGGCTTTTTCATACCTCTATACCATCAATCTGTGTACCAAATTAAAAAAAAATCCGAGTCGGTCGTGCGACCAACTTTTTTTTTTTCGGTGATTTGGTATGGAATCGCTCCTTTATAAACTAAAACATATTCAAAGCCTGATTTCTTTGCATGCATATGTACATGTCCAAAGTGTGATAATATCTTTGCTCTAAGCCCGGTATTGTCAACATCATTAGCAGATTTATTTTCCATTGATAAATTATGTTTTAGCATAAATTTTCTATTCCTTCAGAATAATATTTTAGTAGAACGAATATTCCGAAAATTGGATACTTATCACCTTTGTTAACTCTAAGATTTTGCAAGTAAGAAATTACTCGGTGTAGGGCAATTAATTCAATTCGTGAATAAATATTTTCCTCAGAACAATCATTTGCTGTCCTTTATGAGTGATAAAGTTTTACAAGTAAAGTTTTACGAATGCAAGTACGGTGGTACTTGCATTCTTGAGCTATTATGTCAGCTTGCGCCAACTTAGCAGTCAGCGTACTGTCTGCTTTTATCAACACGCAATTTCGAATTTTCTGTCAACTGATTTCGTCAGAACTAGATGTAACTCCTGTCTTTGTCTATTTTCACCAGGCTTATCAAAAAAGAAACACAAATCTGGAAAGGATGAAGTGCATTTTTTTCTCTTCTGCTGAAATGAAGCCTCTTCTTCAAAATGTTTACTTACGTGGAACTCTTCAAAGTTTTCCTTTCTTTTTCTTTCTTCAGCTCTTCTGACTTTTGTACTGTTAACCTCAAGCTACAAGATTTATGTCACTCATCCCTCTTTTTATTAAATTTTCCCGATACAAATAATTCTTCAGATTTAACTCTGCCTAGATTTACGAAGTCTGATAATTGCTTAATTTTTTCCTGTTTTGACAGAATTTCGAACATTGTTTCATAACCTCAGTACAAGACTGATACATTTAAAGTTGCTGCAGGGCGCAATAGATTTTTTTGGAGTTAATTTCGAACAGAAAATAAATTTAATCCAGTAAGTATCGGTTGTAATAATTTTGGTAAAAACAACATTTCCTGGGGTTGTTTTTACCAAACATAACCCCAGGTTGCCATTTAAACTTTTAAACCATTAAAGCTTTAATAATGCCATTTAAATTTTTAACCATTAAAGTTTACCATTTAAACTTTAACACTTAAACAAAATTAAAATAAATGCATTTGAAACAATACTTTTGAACATGTAAAACCGTAAGACTATGAGAAACCGTAACTTGTAAAAATATGAGCATCTTTCCTGATCTCGATTAATATAAATAGCATTTACGGGAACATATGAACAATGACACATGTTACCAATGATAAACACACTGGAAAATATTCATAACCTAATGAACTACCATATTTGAAGAAAAAAAATCAACAACGGCAAAAGTAATAAAAATTAGAGGAAAAATAAATTTAAAACTAAAACTTTAAAATTTCTGAAATTGAAACTTTAAATTTTATTTTGGTAGAATCATGCTATCTTGACATTAACTTTTCCCTCAAGTTCTTGTGCTTTTGTACCCTTGGGGAACATTTTCGATGTGTGTGCGTAGTCATAAAAATGAGAGGTATCATGACCGGATAATTGGACAGTTCGGTCAATTAGGATCCGGATAACCGGCACCCTACTTTTTTTAAACATTTATTTAATGTATATTTACATTCTTAAACCATTAATGCATTTATGGGGGGGGGGGAGGGAATTCACTTCCTCGAATTTATTCTTAAAAAATATCGATTTGCCAAAAAAAAAGCATTTTTGGGTGGTTATTTTTAAAATTAGGCTCTAAGTAGAGCTTTAAACGATAAAAAATACAATAAACGCCTATGTAATGACATAGCCAATGATTTAAGAAGAAAATAATAATAATAATTACAAAAAAGCGGCATTTCTAGTTTTGGACCAAAAATGGCCGCTAAGAGGGGTTTGGGGGGGATTTCCGATTGGCTCCCCTTCTAAAAATGTTTTTTTATACATTGTCTACAAACCTACCAAGATTCATGATTTTATCACAAAATGCAGTTTCTTTTCCCGTTGCCCCCTGAGTTGGTAATTTGTTCGAATTTGATTTTAACTTTAATAAAAGCAAAAGGTTAGCAGTATTAAAAAAGTATTTCCTTGAACTCAAACCTGTGAAAAAGTATTAGTGTTCCAATGTAATGATACTCTTAAAATTTTAAAACAACGAAAACTGTATTTGTTTTTTATTGATTCGAAAGAAAGGAAGAAATAAAAATGGTAGGTGAATGAATACAAACTAGTAAATAAATTAATCGTTTTTGTTTTATTATTAAGTTTACCATCATGAAGATTTTTAATTACAACAATATTTCGTTCTTGATATCAAAAGCTAAAAAAAAAAACTATTATTTATTTTTTTAAATCCAGATTTCAATCTATCCTAAATGTTTCACAGTTGAACAAAAAATAAAAATAAATATGAGTAGGAAGAAATTTGAAAGAGTAATTAATGCAATAGTATCCGCTCAATAATGCGATCACTTCCAGAGAAAGTGAATTTCATAAAACCCGATTGAAAAAAATTTTCGACTGACTATTCAGAAAAATTTCTAAATTAAGTTTTTGACATTCATACAAATGAATAAACTCTGGACCAAGTGAGTATGAAAAAAATAAACCGTGATCACATTAAGAGGATACTACCGTATCAGAAGCATGTAGAAGGTTCAAACAAGGTAACCTTTCTCCAACTCTCCTTCCAAAAAAAAAAAAAAAAGTGGGGAGGCTAAGATCATCAAGGCATTTCAGTCACTCAGCGGGCACTTATGGTTCAAAGATCAATTTGTATAAAGTTGAGAACTGAAATTATTTTAAGAAGTGGTAATTTTCATTTTCAATCAGATGTACGTAAAAATATTCAGCAATTAATTAAGAAGTGTTGGGTGGGGGTGTAATTTAAGGTATTACAAATTTTGAACACAAAAGGAATGACAAAGAACTGTATCTATTATTTTATATTTATTTCTCCACATTATACATCATACAAAAATTTTCAACAATGTTTACATATCAAAACAATACTGGATAAAAGTTTAGTAGACATTTTTTTAATGAAACAAAGTCAAAACCATTCAGAGCACCAATACACTACTTTTAGATAAATTCAATTTTTGTTGGAAAAAATGTTTATAACTCATATTAACAGATATTTCTAAAACAATTTAGTATGAAGAAAATTTATTTGTGCAATACGTAGAGTATTCAGTTCACTGGCACAAATGTTACAACATTAAAGATCTTTATTAAACTAAGATTGATCAACACTTTATTGCACAAAATTTACAAATAACTTCAGATACTTGTTTTGAATTTCAAGAAACCCTCTTTTCAATGCAACGGAAGTATGAGCTTTAGGATGACAAGTCGTCATTTTTTGCTTTAAGTATGCTTAAACTTTATTTAATTTTCAGAATTTCCTACATTTTCATGCAATCAAAGCAACACCGAAACCAATTTCTTCATGAACTATCAAAATAGAATACAGAGTACCAAGACAGGATAGTGCGGCTATAATTTTTTGAGGCAAACTTATACTTTTGATTCAGATAAAAGCATGGGGCATGGGCCCAGTACCGAATCTGTAGCTTAAGTTATACGAATCAAGTTACACTATGCAATCTGTGTTGTTACGATTAGTCCTTGATGTACATCCAGCAAACCATGGCAATAGATGTTCTGTTGTTCACTGAGACTGGATTTCCATGCCAATAGCCTATGCATAAATAATTTAACAATAAAATTCATTTTCATAATGATTTTACATACATAAACTAAACAATATTTGATGGAAAATCATACTAAATGGTTTCTTTCCTCTAAATTCCATTAAAACTACCAGCAAGCATTAAAGGCACATAAAAATATTTAATGTGCCTCGTTTTTTCTTAACCCTCGTGGGTTCCTTGGGGTCATATGTGACCCCAATGCAATTTCTGTTTAATATATTTCGTTAATCAACCATTTGTTTTTAATGGCATTTTGTGGCTTTTATTCTTCTAGTTTTCTATTCAAAATAATGCTATTATTGTGTTTTATTTTTCCCGAATTGCATTTTTTGCACACAAGACCCTTGGGGTCACTTCCCCAGAAGGCCAAAAAAAGAGGACGTTGCAACTTTTGTCCAAGAGAACTGGACAGAAAATGCATTGAAAAATGTCATAAGTGTTTGAAATTCACTTGCAAAAATCATGTTTTTTCAGGTCTGTAATAGATGTAAATAAATCTACAGTTATTGTAAGTTTTGCTCTAAAATTATAATTTTAATTCATAAACTAAATTTTACTTTAATTGTATCTTTTTATTTTTTGTTTTTTTTAGCTTTAAAAAGTGTGTGAACTTAAATAATGCATGTAACATTCAATAATTATAATGAATTAATTAAAGGAAGCATGGGGGTCGTTTATGACCCCAAGGGTCTTGAGTGTAACTGAAATGGGAGGAACCTACGAGGGTTAAAGGAAAACAGGGCACAGGAAATATTTTAGGGTCAGGGTTGGATTAAGACATCACGGGGCCTGAGGCCATTTATTTCTAAAATCGAATGCGAAATTGACCTATGCCGGGGGTCCGTAGTGCTACACTACTAAAACGTAAAAAATAATTAAATTGAAGGACGAGTAACAATATTTTAATTAAAAACGTCAGTAAAACTTCTAAGAACTTTGATTTTAACACACATCTCTAAGCTTAAAATAATATTTTATATGGCATATTATATTGTGGTATGTTATGTATGACATTTATTTCTAAAATCGAATGCGAAATTGGCCTATGCCGGTGGTCCGTAGTGCTACACTACTAAAACGTAAAAAATAATTAAATTGAAGGACGAGTAACAATATTTTAATTAAAAACGTCAGTAAAACTTCCAAGAACTTTGATTTTAACACACATCTCTAAGCTTAAAATAATATTTTATATGGCATATTATACTGTGGTATGTTATGTATGACATTTATTTCTAAAATCGAATGCGAAATTGGCCTATGCCGGGGGTCCGTAGTGCTACACTACTAAAACGTAAAAAATAATTAAATTGAAGGACGAGTAACAATATTTTAATTAAAAACGTCAGTAAAACTTCCAAGAACTTTGATTTTAACACACATCTCTAAGCTTAAAATAATATTCTATATGGCATATTATATTGTGGTATGTTATGTGGGTCATTTTCAAAATTGGGTGTCATTTGAAAATTTGAAGTGTAAAAAAAAAATCTATGGATCAAGTATAATTCTGGAAAATAATTAATCAAGCATACTTATATTACACTATTTCAATAATTTTCGTACAGTTTCTCTTTTAAATTTGTTTCAGTTGGGGTATTTTTGAACAAATATTATGAAAATTTTAATGTCTATTACCGGACAAACTTTCTAAAATTTTACTACTCAAAGCTAAGTACAAAATAATATAAAC
>JAXGGA010023960.1:0-12757 GCA_038373865.1 Uloborus plumipes
TATGCACAATGTCAGATTTCTTATATATGTCATATTAAACACTCTTGTAAATCTTTTTTTTGTCCAATTTACAAAGTCTGAATTTACTTTTGTTAATTTGCTGCCTTTCGTGGTAATTCTAAGTTTTTACAAAACATCTAATTATTTTTCGTTTTAATAATTCTTTGTAATCTCAGTTTTTTACACTGCAGATTTTGTGGGTTAATTCTCTGTAATTCTGCTTCATATTCCTGATAAATAATTTCCAGTAGATTCTTATGTATTTTCATGGGGAAAAAGTGCTTACCAGTGAAAATTGTACTGATTTATTAGCAACCAAGTAAATTTTGCTAAAACTTTATTTTACAAATGTAGTAAATTAGGGAAAGGAAATGAATTTTTGCAGTAAGTACACACTCTTTTAGACTTGAAGTGATTTAAGAATTTTACTTTATTTTTCCTCTTGTAAAACAAGGAGTTTAAACTATTAAAAAACAAAAATTATTCTATAAATTTAAATGATATAATTTGCTGCTTATTTTACGAAGTCCATTGATTTAGTTCAATTATAAATTGCTTTCCATTTCTTGAAAGATATTATTTCTATTAATGGTACTCTAAATAAAAGGAAAAAAGAAACTACAAAATCTCACCATATTCATAAGCAAAAATAACTTGATGGAGGTTCACGTTAAGGCTAAATCATTTTTTTTTTGTCTTAGGCTATTGCACGAAAACTAATAGTAAACAAAAGAAAATGCGTTTTTAACCCACTTTAAAAATCAAGCCTGAAATCAGTAATTACTGCTGAAGTCAGTGACACCTTTGCCCGTGCATTGTAAGTTGACGCTCACTTATCTCTCCTACTATCTAAATGTACTTAAAACGATTTTTTTTTAAAGCAAGTACAGTTGATTTTTTCTTTAATTTAAAACTTTTCATTGTTTAAATTGATGGTAATATATACCAAAATGAATTTTTAAGATTAGTTTGCATTTATTAAGTAGAAGTGATATGTTTCAAAGAATAACATTACGCTCCTATTATTTATTCAAATAGCAAGAAAATAAATTCCATTCCATTTCTTGAAAAGATTAATTCCATAACATCAGAAATTCATGAATTCATAAATATTTATCGGTGCCTCTAATTTATATTTCACTTATTAATATTCAACTACAGGAATTACAATTTAAAAGTATATCTTTCCTTTATTTTTCCTTTTTGATAAATGTTTAATCAGATATTATCATTCAGTTTCTGGTACTAGCATTCTATCAAATGTTTTTTTTTTTTTTTGAGAGAAATAATTTGAAATAAAATGTATTATTATTAAGGATTTGCGTATATTTATTTAACTTATAAAACATAACATTGTAAACATTGTAAATTATTACTTACTAGCTAAACTATATATATATATATATATATATATATATATATATATATATATATATATATATATATATATATATATATATATATATATATATATATATATTTTGCAGTGCATGATCTTTTGTGGTGCATATAAACATAATGTCAATGCAATATATTGTTCAACTTTAGAATCTTCCCTTTCTTTTAAATGAATACAGACAAAAAATTTTGTGCATTGTGTCCAAGACTGAAAGTAACTAAACGAAACGTTTGGTATTACGACTGTTTATTATCGAATGAAATCGTGTGTCCTTTTACTCCAGCATGTTTTCTTTTATCTCATTGGAAACACCTCATTTATTTCCCCATGAGGCTAACGTAGGTAGATATTTTCCGTACACACAATACAGCAATACTCAATCTTTGACCCGTAGGTCACATGCGACTCACTGAATTCTGCAAACTTAAGCTGAAATTATTTAAAAAGAAAAAGAAAACACAAAAAATTAAATTTCGTCCTCAATTTATGTAAAATACGTAAAAACGTGCAATAACCTCAAAATTCAATCTTTATTTAACCTCTTTCTCTGAAAAATAGAAAGAATAAAAAACTTAGTAGTGCCCTTTTATTCTGGAGCACAATAGTTATAAGATAATACGGAAAAAAACAGGCATTGAGTAATGAAAAATAGGGGAGAGTTGCCCAAAACGGGATAGGCGGGCAAAACGGGAGAGTGGGCATTGGAGCTTGACTGGTGGTACTATCTAGCAGCAGACAGGCTAAACTGGTTCCCGACCGCCATGACAGCATACTCAGTTAATATCTCAATTCTAGCCACATATTTCGCAAAGAAATATTTTTTCAAAAATTTCAATTGAGATTTTTACTTACTTTTTACTTTTTAAGACTGCAGAACAACTGGAATTGTGTGCTCTCCGTAATTCGGAACAATTCTGGTTAGAACTGTATTTTGTTCATAGCTCTTTTAGCAACAATTTTATGTACTTAAATATTGCTAGTGAGTGGTGGTTCCAGGATCAACCCTTTATGTCCTCAAAAGCATCATGGTTGGGCAAAACGGGACACTTTTGGGGTGCCCAAAACGGGATACAATTTTGATGTGTCCCGTTTTACCCGACCATTTCCATTAATGTTTTTTCAATGTGTTTAAGCACCCCAAGCGAGCTAGAGGTTCGCAAGTGGATGTTCAACCATCCTGACAAACGGATTACTATCTACGAAGTAGGAAATATATTCATTGCAGCATTTTAACGAGCAGCTCTTGTCGAAACTCCTGTGAATGGGTTCACGAAAACAGGCATTTTCCCTTATAACCCCAGATGTCCCTGAATATCTCTTCGCTTCCTTTCTTCCAACAGATAACCCATTGCTGGATGCTCAGAACATGACGTCCTAACACCCATTAAATCTGCAACAAAGTGAGATCAGATCCGAAGGATCTTCAAATTCATCATAGCAGTCAGAGTTTACTGTCATCACAACCACTAGAGACAGTATTGAAAATAAATCACTTAGTGCAACGATAACACTAGCACAATTGCAGGCCTTATCCAACCGTTCACTTCAATAGGAGTCAAAGGACTTGGACTATACTGTCACCCTTTACTGCCATTTTCTATATCACCCAGAGAAATTCTACCTCCACCACGAGTGATTGGACCAAGACCTCGAAATAAACACAATAATAGAAGAGGGAAAAAAGCATTTATAACAAGAAGCCCATATAAACTTGAGTTGGAAGAAGAAGAACAAGAAAAAAAAAGAAAGAGAAAGAACTTAAAAGCTGAAAAAAAAATGGCTGCCAAAACAAGTCTCTTGAATGTTCCGAAAACAAAACAAATGAGGCGTAAAAGAAAACTAGGTATAGATGCAAAATAGGCATATAAATTTTTAAAATGTTGTTCTGAATCTGAAAAAAAACCCACAAACATCATTTGCAAAAATTGAAGAAAATGGACGTAACATGAAAAAAAAAACGAAAAAAAAAATCATCATTTAGCCAAGGTTGGACGTCGTCGTCTTCAGAAGATGAAACTGAAAAAGATGAAGCATGCATTTTCTGCAACGCTCTGTATCTTGAATCGAAATCTGGAGAAGGAAGCTGGATACAATGCTCGAGCTTCCAGGGATGGGCCCACGAAGCTTATTCCAAAGCAGACGAAGAAGACGTCACATTTTTATGCGATTTCTGTGTTATGTAATTTTCCAACTTTTCAATTACGTAGCCTATTTTTGGTCTAAAAACTAAATCAAAAGTAAAATCAGTACACAATAATAACGTACAATTATCTCTCCCGTTTTACCCACCCTTGGTCGGGTAAAACGGGATCGTATAAGACTTTTTGAAACCAGTATTTTTCACATAAATAATATCGAACAAATATGACAAAGGTATTTTTAGTAATGTAAAAGGTGTATCCTTTTAAATGACGTCTAACTTTGGAATGTACCTTGTATACATTAAGAAATAAAGCGAAGAATATGTTAGCTATCCCGTTTTGGGGTACTTTCCCCTAGTTGGGAAGGTGAAGTTTATAAACAAATATTTTAGCAATTTTTCACGTGATATATAACGCTAGTTAAAACCAGTTATTTCATATTAGTGGAGGAAAAATGCTAAACTTAAAAAAAAGAAAAAAAAATCAAGGTAATCTCTAAACAATGATGTAACTTTCACAATTATTTGGCACGTGGAACTCTCAGAATATGTTCTAGGAGTCACATTCACTTATCTACAGTTTAATTTTCGAAAACCACCATAAGTGCAGTCATACAACATCTTTTTCAGTTACCCTATATTTTCTCGTACCCCAACTAACCAAATATATGTTGAAAAAGATTCAAAATTATCGAAATTAATGGATTGTCTATTTTCAGTTCTGAAGATTTAAATGTCAAACAGCAGTAACATATTTTAGCTTTGTACTCGTTAAAATTATTATTTTTTCAAACATAACATATTTTGTCTCTCAGTAAAAGACAACTCTTTCAAATATACAAAATTATACCTTCTCTTATCCAAAGAAAATACATTACTTTAACAAAGTCATTCATATGCTACGCAAAAATGTATGTTAATTTCTTTTCTTACTCGTCATTCATGCAATATTCACATAAAACTAAGAGTCATTTTTTAAAATGTGAGTACATAATTATGGAAAATAACCTGACTCGCATATTAAGGCAAAAAATGCTTCAAGCTAAAAACTCTTTGCAAGCACGAATACGTTAAAACGAGAAAAATATTTTGCCTTACAGCCTTAGTATACATTTTCTTTCTTTCTTTCTTTTTTTTTTTGAAGGGTAGCATTCAGTCTATTAGACCATTAATGCGCATTTTTGCAGAAGTGCTTACAAGAACTGTGTTCATGACTTTCTAGTGAAGTCTCATTAAAAATTCATAAGGTAGTATGAAAATTTTAGTGAACTGCATATATATTTTGAGTTAGTTCCGGATTCAGGCTGTTATTTTTTGGAACATTGTAACATATTTGTACGGTAAGTTTTTATTTTAATGAGATATAAAGTAGTTTCTTACGTAGTATAAATTAATGTTAAATAATTCGTTTGCCTGCCAATGTTGTCAACGTTCACAAACGTATTACTTTGCTAAGATAATTTAAAAAGCAAAACTTGAATATTTTCAGAGAAATGAACCACTATTCGTTACTTACTAAAACATTAAAGGCTAATTCCACATCCTATGTTTTCAGGTATTAGTTCTATACAGGTAGAACTAAGTAAATGTAATTTCCAGTTTAAAAAAATCGACATTCTGGCAACAGTATTCTCTTATTTACTTCATTCTAAAAATTATGTCAAACGTACATTTTTAGCATATAAGGTGATTTCGCAAAACAAAATACACCTATTTAATCTGATAAAATAGATACGTAAAAAGTAAATAAACGAACAATTAAAGTAGCAGCACTCTTTAAACAAAGCAGCTAAAATATATTTCTTTTATAAAACATTCTTTAATCGTTTTCAGAAAAAAAGAAGTTTATAAATAGATAGCCGATTAAATTAAATATATTTCATCAAAAAAAAAAAAAAAAATCGTAATTTGTTCACAGCTTTTTTAGGGGGGGGGGAGAAACAAAACGACTAGAGCTTTCTTAATCCACTGCCAACAACTAAAATAAATAAATAAATTTACATCATTTAAATAAATAAATATGTAATAAAATTTCTTCGTAAAAAAGTTAATTTTCAACAGAAAAGGGAAAAAAAATCGGCTGATGAGCTTCTTCTTTTTGTTTAAAAAATGATGTTTTCCAAATTTTCTTTTATCCCCCCTTGTGAAAAGCATAATTTATTGAAGCTTAATCGTGAAAATTAAAACAAATAATCGTAATAATTATTATTTCACTGTAGAAACCAGGGCTGCGGAGTCACAGTTGAGTTGGACGGATTTTCAGTTGACAGAAAGAATTACTTACAGGAGTTGGAGCCGGGAGTCCAATGCTTTAACATTCTTAAGGTACGAATAGGTCATTTAACCCCCGAGTCTACATTTCTGTTGTGGCTACGGATTCTGAATCGAGGAGTTCGAGTCGAGAGCAATAAAACTCTTTGAAGTTCACGGTTGGCCGATTCCCCACCAAACTCGCTGCTTCGCAAAAAATATTTACGCTTTACATGCATTTCATTTTGATTCAGCGATATTTGTGTGTGGCATGTGTCAATGTTTAGTCTACAAGTTACGGTATTTTTAATTTTAATTAATAACTTATTTCTATATCTTAACACCAGAACTGGAGACTATTTTCTGAAACTGCACAATATTTTTCGTGTTGTATAATATTTCAAATTGCTCAAAAAAGTATCCTTTGAATGACTAAATTAAAAATAAATGTTATCTGTACATATTCTTCATCAATAGCTTTTTTCAAACAACTTTGTTTGAAGAAATTTCAATAGGATGTTATTAGAAAATTAGTTTACTGTAACACTTTCCCTTTGTGTCATAAATGTTGGTTAAGAGGATGGCCTTCTCTATGTGACGAGCCTGATATGTTTGTTTCTGAATTTAAAAGAATCTTTTCTCCAATTCATTGAGAAATAGCTATGTAGATAATTGAATTCCAGTATGCAGGCAGACAACTTTGCAAATTTTTAACTAAAATGCAAGTTCCTTTTTTTCTGCTATTATAGAATATCATAAAGAACTAGGGACTATAATTTTCTAATACTATGAGCAATGTAAGTTTTACCAGGTTTTAAATAGTTTAATCATTATTTTTAATTGAAATTAGAATAGAATGTAAGGAATGAGTTCATAATTCTAAGCTGCAGAAATGTTCCTGAAGATAAATTGAAGCTATATTTTCACGCAAGTTAACTGCGCAATAAATATTAATGTACTTTAAAGCTAACACCTGTGGAAATTTTTATCATAAATCATTGTTACGAAAATATACTAACTTTTACCTAAATTATAAGTTAAGCATTTGATCCAGCACCTGTACTAAGGTTGCATCGTAAAACTTCTGTTGTAGATTTTATGTAGATGCTTAGCGTACTTCCCTTCCATTTATGGTGTGCTTAGCACATTCTCAACTGAAAATTTAAAATTAAGACTTATTACTTTAAATAAGAGTTGAATATGACATATTTTTAGCGCAATGAATTTTAGCAATGTTTTAAATTAATTATTAAACAGGTGTGTTTTCCTGTTGCTTACTTGAATACTTAAACAACATTTATTTTAAAATAACACTTGTTTTAACTATATTTATTATAAACTTATCAAAATGGTATGCCTATAGTTTTTGGGAGGAAAATTAAAAAAATGGATTTTAAGAACTATTTTGATACATTTTGTGAACTAAAGGACTTATTAAACTACAAACACATAAAATAGAATTTATTCAAAAAAAGATAAAGTTAGTTAATTCTACACACATTGGTTTAGATATGAACCACATATATAGAAATCACAGGTGAAGCAGTAAAACCATTTTTTAGACCAGGAAACAAAAGTAAAAAAAAAACCCCGAAAGGATGAATTCATCTTCTTATATTACTCTCATTTTATTGATAAAAGACTTTGAAAGACCCCCCCCCCCCAATGAATTTTGAAGCAGCACTGGAATTTGCATCCGTATACACCTCCGTTCACCTGAACTATTTCCCTTATTGATATGTATCTTCGCCCTCTCCTTCGTTTTAAGTTAGCGAAATCTTCAATTGCGCGCCTCTCCTTATCCACTTCAGCTGGAGCTAGGCATTATTGGATAGCAGCAGCTTTATTCCGAAACGGATGAAACAACGCTGAAAATTAAATTTTAATAAATATCCCTGTTAAGTAAAGGCATGCAAAGATGAGATGGATCCATTATCTGGTAAAATTTTGAATCTTTCGATACCTGGTTCGACCTTTAATTTTCTACCGTTCTACAGCAGTACGAGTGACACACATATATAGGTACAGCTGGTGGACTTTTAGTATATAATAATTGAGGATTAATGTTAAGAGCAAACTTTCAACAATGAATCAATTAAAAAAAACTGATGTGGATACCACCTAATTTCTTACCAAGTCCTATTAAATAGCATATACATGAAGGGCCAGGGGGAAAAAGATGAAAGTCACTTTTTCGTCTATTTTGAGATATTAGCGCTATCTAGGGCTATGAAGGACTAGTATCATCTGGTAGAACAATAAGGGGAAAAAGATGAGAAGCGACTGAAATCTGCATGAAAACTCGAAAAACTACCTAAGGATCTACGAGAAATCAAACTTTGTTCTTCGTTTTCCTCGAAATCGCTTTTTGGTCACTTTCATCTTTTTCACCCCGGCCCTTCACATATATTATGTATAAATACTGGTAAAACGCTTGAGACAATTACAATAAGTCATTAGTCAGTAGCATAGAAGTCATTTTACTATGTAAAATTATAATTACTGACAAAAAGAACATATAAAAAAGTTTTATGTGTTTAAGACTACAATTTTCACAAAACATATAAATTATAATGCTATTACTTTTTAAGTAACAACAACTTCAGTAAACGAGAACTTCAAAGTATTATACGATTCCAAATTTTAATGCCCGCCTAGACACACGATCATTTTACCAACTCTTATCAATTCGTGTCGCAAACTAGAAACTTCAGCGATTAGTGCGTCTAATACTAAATTCGGGGACATCTGCTACGGAGGTTGTGTAATTGCTTTATAGATCAGCTGGTCATTTCCATTTTGTGATAGGACACATTTCTAGAAACTCATTACAAACCAGATTTTTATCGCAGCTTATCGCTACAACCGTTCCAACTTTAAAATGATACCAGCGATTAGTTGCAAACTGGAATTTGAATGAAAGTTGCGGCGGAGGAAATTGAAAAATATTAGTCTGAGCTCACTGCAACTGTATCTATGTTTGTATATGAATGTCAGTAGAGGAAAGTAATTATTTGTTCGAATAAGTTTAGGGCTAACACTTTTGAGTGCTGCTGATTGTTTTTTAAATGAACACTTTCCATATACAAATTTAATGAAAAATAAGAGTTGTTGAACCATTCACATGAATTAACAGGTAAATTTCAAAACTTATTTTATCATAGAAATACTCTGTGAGACACATCTTCTTTTTTTTTAATATATGTTCATAATCAATATTAAGCAGGGGTAAAAAAATGGCATCTTTAAGTTTTTTTCTCTCAAGTTCAGCAAACATTTGTAAACTTTAGGGGACCAGCTAAGGGTGGAGTGTTATTTTACCACCCAGAAAGTCAATGGATATTTTTCTGTTTCATATATATCGCACATCGATAATGAAAGGGGTACGTTATAAATTGCATTTCATTAAATTACTATATACTAAAAAAAATATGTGCCCCGTTCATTCTCGTTGTGCGTTATGTTGTAACGAAAAGAAAAAAAAAAGCTTATATAAGTACCACATTTTTTCCTTGAATGCTAATTAACTTAATTACTTGACGATAATTGAAGTGGTGAAATACCTCGTGCTATTCTGTATGTGCAATATGACACATTATAGAAACTATGATGCTGTAAAAAAATGGGGATACTTAAAGCATTGACACATTTTGGTTTTCTGGTTTCAGAATTAACATTTTTTTTGTATTGAATCATTCATTTTACGTAGCATTTCTAGCACGGTTCTAAGTTGTTCTTAAGTTTTAAAAATAATTTTGCACCGTGTACAAACTTTATTTAAAATGGTGCTTATCATTATTTTTGTTTATATTTAGACATTTAGGAAATATTTAAGAGCTATGCAAGTAGATTTTATAACGATTTACAAATATAAATGGCGCAGTTGAAAAAAAAAAGTGGGCAATTATTGCCCTGAATTAATGAAAGTATATAAAAACATTAAGGAAACTAAACTATGTTAATAAATGTAAACAGTGGTTTAAAAAATGCAGTTAAAAGTTGAGTAAAAAAAAGGTATTTCAGAATTTTAATTAGATTATTTATTGTGTTGGCTTATTGTGAAACTTCTTTCAAACGTTTTCTGTGATTCATTGGAATAAAGTCTATTTGTTTTGAAGTGTATTTATAATGCATTCAAAAAGAAAACACAAAAAAAGATCTGCCTCTGCCTATTGTTTTTTTTCCTAAAATAAGAGCATGTCCAATTATTTATCCAATTATTTATTTTAATTGAATCGGGCTAAGAAATTTTTTTATAATTTTTTAAAGATGTAATTTCGAGTACAAAATAAAAAATAGGGAAACGAAATATCATAATAGTAAAACTACTTTTATTTGATGAAAAGACTCACAAAAAAAAAAAAAAAAAAAAAAAAAAAAAACCTTATTAATCTGATAATGGTTTTCAAATAAAGAGTTTCTTCACATCGAAAGTTCTTTTAATCCCTACTATTATTTGTATTCATCACAGTCACCGTTACTTTATTAACTACGAATGAAAATACAAATGTAGCGACTAACAGTAGGCTTCGAGCCCATCTGGGTTGGTCTCGGTCAATTTATAGTCTCCAATGAAGATTAATGGCCCTCTTAAAGCTATCCACTCCCCACTCCCTTGCTCATTACAATATCTTCCGGTAGGCAATTCCAAGGAGCCCACTACCCAATTAAAACAGTAATTTTTTGTAATATACATTTTATTTTGATATTTGAATAGTTTAAGCATTTTATTTTGAAATTTGAATAAATTAAATATTTTATTTTGAGATTTGAATAGTTTAAAAAATGTCGTCTCGTCCTGCTTTCCATGGATGGCTTCCAATCTTTAACCCAGTAAATTATTTCATTTTGATAAATTTAAATAGCTGAATCATGTCCCTGATATATCCCCCTTGCTCGAGATTATGCACACTAAGCACACTAAGTCTCGAATTATACTCTACATTAGAAAGTCTATTAACTTACCTTGTAGATCTCCTTTGAACCCTTTCCAATAAATTAATAAGCATGAGTTGATATAACGTCATACATTCTATGACTTTTTGTGACAAGTACATTGCTTCGTATTTTACTATTTTATGCCACCGAAATTTCATTATTAACATGTGTGCAGTCAATCTAAATACAAAAAATCTCGAATAACTAGCATAAATGGATCGTTTTCACAAATGTGTCACTACTATTTTCGATTTTTCAAGTATGCATCTAGCTGGAAAATCAATGATAATTTAAGAGTTTAAAAAAATGTGTTCTTTTTTTATTGAGTAGTTATCATCTGTATGTTCACCTATTAGAGCAAGGAACGACACATTGAAATATATGATAGCATATTTGATTTTTCAAGTACACTGTCAAAAATAGATGTTGTTTTTTCAGTATAATGCAGCTAATTTTATAGCAACAAAGTGTAAAAGTGGACAATTTTAGAGTAATTAACTATAAAATTTCTCGTTTTACATTATTAAACTGTAAAAGTGCTGTTTTACAGTAATAAGCTGTAAAATTGTTAATTTTACAGTTTATTATTGCGCATTTTACAGTTTTAAACTGAAACCAGTATTATACTATTTTTTCACAGTATAATGCCGGTAATTGTGCGGTAATAAACTGTAAAATTGCGCTGATAAACTGTAAACTTGCTACTTTACAGTAATAAATTGTAATATTGCTAAGTTTATAGTTTATTACTGTGTTTTTTATAGTTTCAAACTGGAACCTCTGCTGCGAGAATTATACTGTAAAAACAACTTTATTTTTTTGCAGTTCATGCATCTGTCTCTGAAAATCAGTGATAATGTAAGAGTTTAAGAAAAGCGTATTCATTTATAAGTATTTATCGACTCTGTGTTCACTTAGTAGAGCAAGGAACGACACGTCGAAATATATGCGGTGCTCACACAGAAACTGCAGCATTATATGGAAAATATCAGTTTTCTATTCAAGAAACACTCTTTCTTTAAGAAGTGAATAGGGATTGGATATGAAGCTTTGATAATGAAAATTTAAGAAACTTGAGTGAAAATTAAAAATTTCTAATGGAAAGCAAAATGAATTAAAAATATAACAGGCGGTCAAAGTAACAAAAACAGAAGAGTTAACATTTACATTTAACCGTAACACACTTTCAATCTGCTCCACAAACCAATTTCATTACATCTGAGTTTGATATTATTCAGTTGAAAAAATTGCACGTTTATGAAGGTCCGCCTGCTGGAATGATTTCAAAAAAAGCTTTATTCTATGGAAAAAAACGAGCACCACTGAAGTTATTGTTCTTATTTTAAATATGTTGTAAGGGGGGAGGGGCGAGCGAACTGATTACCTTACTCTTAATGTCCAGAATGTAGGACAATGAGTCAGAAAAATTTAAATCATCTAACCATATCTGAGGGGATTTATATTTTACTTGTATGTAGAGTTTTTTCATGCAGGACAATTTAGGCAACATTAGTACTCAGTCAATCTACTTTTTCTAGTAAAAAAACAGATAATTAATACTTTACGTTTATTTTAATTATTTTCAAAGAAGTTATTCTCTCACTATAATCAGACACTAAGGATGTCTTATACACAATTATTAAATTTTCTGAGTTCACACACTGCGCTTGCATCAATATAGGAAAAAGGGTTTGAGTACACAAATCTGGATGATGCATTACACGCATTGAATTATCAAGTAGTTAACTACTTAAAACATGCAGTTGTTGAACAAAATAGTTTTTATATTACCAGTTTAAATTCCAAAACAGAGTTGAAACTTTAAGGGCTCAAAGTAGCAATCTTTTCGTGCCTCAAGATAAACAAAGTTTGCACTGTACTGTCCAATTTTATTCTGATATGTATTAATTTTCCAACAAATATCATGGTTTATAAACCATTTATCTACCGGTAAATCCTCCTTTTGAAAGCAAAAAAGCAAAAAAAGAAAAATGTTGCAAAGGCTTAAATAACAACTTTGAAATACTTAA
>JAXGGA010023961.1:0-12756 GCA_038373865.1 Uloborus plumipes
ATAAAAATAAAAATAAAATAAAATAATGTTTATTCCTTATACAAATCCGCAGTTTTCGTCGGATTTTCTTTAAACTTGGCACAGAGGTTCCTTGATGCACTAAAATTCACATAGGCGGCGTTTTGAAATTTTAAAAAAATTCAAAAAGCTCGAAATTCATTTTTTTGTCTCAAAATGGCCATTGCTTTCAATTTTGAATATCTATAGTAATAAAGATGAGCCTTTAAGCGTTCAAATTGATAACATTTAACACATTTAAGTATGAGTATTTTCCAACAAAGGTTACGATTAACAATGAATTCATCAATTTAAGGCTCACATATTTCATTTTAGCATGAAATAGTTTAAAAAAATTATAATTCATGTTCTAATTACGTTGTAACATTGGCTTATTAATAAGCACCCGGGAAACGCTGATAAGCTAGTTGATAATAAAGATAATAAAAGGAAGTATGATTGTATCGTTTTTGATACCAGCTTTCATAGCCTGAAAAGGAAGGGTTTCCAAGGAGTTAATATCTTACTTGAGTGTCCTACCGAGCCTTTGTTTGCCCCAGATCCGTTACTAAATCCAGTCTAGTTCAAAGACCTTCAACGAAAGCACTCAACGGAACGCTTCAAAAAAACCGCCCACCCCCACCCCGTCGTCTACTCTCGGATAATAGCGATCATCCTCCGCCGATGATGTCACTCTCCATCCCCGGAAGAAAGTGAAAACGTTTCCGTCCATTCACCAAACCCGGAAGCGGCGAGAAAAAAATTTCACTACGGAATTCCATCGTAGTAAAAGTTTCGGCCCCGATGGGCCCCTTTCAAGGCCGTCGGGGCCCCACGACACCTGTTGCCAAGGCCGCCCTTCTAAAATAATAGACACTTCATGGGATGGAGGCCTGGAAAAGGTGCAAGGACAGACAGGCCTTTTTTTTTCTCTTCTCTCCTCTGCCCCTCACTTGTCTTTTTTCCAAAGCCGACTACAACATTGCGTAATCCCACTTTTCCTCCCTTCATCCCCGGTTTATTTGTTTTGATTTGTGCTCGCTCGAACTGAGGATCTAAAATTGGCAGGAAGAAGAAGAGAGAATGGTTCGCGCGTCAACGTTTTGTTGCTATCTCGCTCGTTGGCGATTATCTAACCATTTTTACCTTCATTACGTACCGTTTTCATTCCTTTGTTTTGTTTTCTTTCTCTTATAAAAGTCACGTCATATTAGCTTTGATATTATAGTACACTCCCGATTATACGCGGTTCGGATTATTAGCGGGTCTTTCCCACTTTCGTTTTCCTTTTTTAATACGCTTTTATTAGTTTCACATGTGGGTTTGTTTGTTTGTATGTATGTATGTTTGTAACTCTGAATGAGGGATAAAATTCACATTTTTTACAAAGATAAAAGTGATATACTGTCGTCCCCGCTTAATCGGGTAACGGATAAACGAATACCTCGTTTATACGAATAAAATATCTCTGAACATGTGCCATAGACGTAATGTTAAAGATCCCTTCTTAATCGAATACCCCGTTTAATCGAACAATATTTCTTGGAACCGACAGTATTCGTTTAAGCGGGGCCGACAGTATTTAATACTATTATTAATACTAAAGGCTAAACTACATTACATGTTGATGGATTATTATAAGTGTTTCAGTTGTTTGTGTGTAACTCTGAATAAAAGATAAGATTCATGTTCTTTGCAAAATAATTTTATTAATACTAAAGGCTAAACTATATTATTACATGCTAATGTATTATAAGTGCAAGTAAACTTAGCGTAAATAGTTTTAAAAATCAGAGAGAAATCGGTTAGAATATCATGAAATATAGTATTAGCCTTTAGTATTAATGATAATGATTAGCCTTTAGTATTAATGATAGTGTTAAGTATGTTACTTTTATATTTGTAAAGAACGCAACTTTCATCTTTGAAAAATTAGTTCTAAAAGCGTACTTTTTAGTTTTTTAAACTATAATTTAGATTATTTACGGTGATGATCGCAGAAAAATGCGAATGCATTGTTGATCGTTTTGGGCTTTTAAAGATATTTTTTGCATTTAATGTTCTCCATTCGAGTCCCCAATGTGTCGCCAAAAACGGCCTAAAATTAACTTCAATTTCGAAACAAGTTCTGGAATGAGCTAAAAACCTTTCCTTTTCTCCTTCCTTTATTTAGTTCCTGGGAAAAAATTGACCCACCTCCGAAATATTGAAGATCTGGCACTACAGCAGTTGAATAACTTTAAATTGCAAAAAAAAAAACGGGAATAAAATGGGGGGGGGGGGGGGGGAGAGCTAAGGGTGGTTATATCACCCCCCCAAAATTATCATATATACACCACTGCTCCATCTAATAGAAAAGGTGGAAATAAATATAATGTTTTATTTTGAGCAGGGGTTCCCAAACTTTTTTGTTCCGTGGACCCCTTGCCTAGTTTTCGAATTTCCCGTGGACCCTCTTCCTTGAGGTCGTTCCAAAACTAATCAGGAATCGTAATAATATAACTCAGACATTCTAAAACCGGAAATTAAATGGTTAAGTTCCATTTATTGATGTTCTAAAACAACCAGATGACAACTTTCTAAAAGATTCAGTTTGACAGTTTTACTGCAGAGTAAAAAATTAAAATTTAAGTGAAAAGAAAACAGATGAAGAGAAAAACGTAACATTTTTATGCATACTTTCATAAAAATAATGGCACAAAACTTAAATCAGCTAATATTCTTACATAGAATAGGTGTACAAGAAGAAAAAAAAAGACTTTTAAGTGGTACAGAGTGAATTTGGTGCATCAACAAAAGGACCCCTATTTGCATCTTGTGGACCCCCAATTTTTTCTTTCCTTTATATGGACCCCTTCCAAACTCCGGGGAACCCACTTTGGGAACCACTGATTTAGACATAATTGCGGGTGTCCTATTCCTCCCAATCTCCAGTAATGTCCAGAGCATTATTAACATTATTATTTTATATTCCTTAAAGCAAACACCTAAGCTAAATTTGCAATAACCAATTTGTAAAATAACATTGTCCTCTTCATTTTTCATTGTGCGAACTTTCAGAATAGCTTTCGAATAGCCCTTCTTCTCGGAACATTTCAGACGATCTGCGGTTTCCTGCTCGACTTTAAATAGTCCGCCATTCTCTGCTCATTTCTACTCGGATGCATTTAGAATAGTGCCGGACTTCCGGAATTTGTTCTTTTTCCCCGAGAAGAATCTCCATTTCTGAGATTCTTATTTTTAGATTCTTTCGATTAATTCCAGGAATTTCTTCTCGTTCTATATTTGTATGTAAAGTTATTCGTTTTTTTAAGTTTAGCTTTACCATTAACCTTTCTCATTTGATATTCTGAGTTATTTTTAAGCTTCTCGGATTTAATGTTCGATTTCGTTTTGTGGAAATTTTGAAGCGTGTGCATACAATAATTGCTTTGAAAGTGCAACAAATATAAGTGGCATTAATCTCTCTCTAACTAGGTTCACGTACAACCTACAAACTCGGGTTTTTCTTACAGTCATTAATATTTTTCTTCTTTTATTTTTCAATCTGCATTTTTTAAAAGCTCCTAGTAATTATTTCGTCTCACAATTTTTCATTCTTTTCGAAATTTATCCTTTGAAATGTTTGAAGAATCTGAAGCTTTTCCAAGTAGCACACTTCGTTTTTTAAAGGTTGTAAAATGGTTATTAACGTTGTAACAACCGCTTAAAAACGTTTATAAAACGTTTGAAGGTTATTTGTGCTACCTGGGCAGGCCCGTCATTAGGGGGGTGTCAATTGCAGACCCCCCCTCCGTGACTTTGAGAAATCAATGTATTTGCATATAAGTGGGCGTGGTTTTTGATGTTTCCGATGAAATTACATTGTGTTTGGAACCTTTGCCCCCCCCCCCCCCCATGGAAAAACTTGAAATGACGGCCCTGTACCTGGGTTTATTTCTTTCCATTTTATTTTTAATAGGTTGCGTAGGGTAAATGAGTATGTTTAAGTTATATATAAAGTTATGTAAGTTATATGTAAGAGTATGTTAAGGACATGGTTAAGTTTTTTTATTTATTTATTTGATTTGGATTGTTGTCAAACTGATATTGCAATTATAGTTCACGGAAGAACTAACTCTAATGGCTTTAGAACTTAGAATTTGCATTTTTAAGTTGTGAAATTTTCATTAAGTTTCAACTATGATTTTATATATTTCTTGACATAATTTGTAATACACTGACCAGTCATGGTCACACACGCTTACTCATGACAGTACTAAAATAATGGTCATGCTAGCTGAATTCAGTTGTTTGCCGGATAGACACAAAAGGAAAAAAAGGTATTCAACATCTATCTTGTATGGTAACTTGATGAGTTATACTGAATTTAGAACTGTTTTTTCAATTATTCATTTTTCTTTTGATAAAAAAAAGTTAAGTTAACATTTAAAAGATTTTTTTTTTTTTTTTTGAGTGTATTATTTTGTTCACCAGTATGTTCTGTTAAACAAATGCCAGCTCTCTTTTCCTGCATTTCGTATCGGCCTCAGGCTCACTTGAAGAAGTCAGTAGGCCATCAATAATAACAATCAATTCAAATCGCATGCAAGCGGCTTGATTAAAATATTGCTCCCAAAATGACTCCGCTTGCATTAGCCGTAAGATCGAGAGGATCACCCGAACAGGTAAACGTTGAACTACTTCGCGATCAGCAGAAAGAAAAGGAGAGAGAGAGATCTATCTTGAAAAAAAAAAAAAAAAAAAGTTCTAAATTCTAAACTTGATTGTATAGAGCCGCATTGACTCTTCTAGCGAGCCTGATGCTGATACGAAATGCAGGAAAAGAGGACTAACATTTGTTTAACAGAACACACTGCTAGACAAAATAATACTCAAAATTTTTAAAAATTTTTTGAATGGTGACTTAACTTTTTTTTTTTTATAAAAAGAACGATGAATAATTGAAAAAAAAGAAAAAAGAAAAAACGTTCTTAAATTCAGTATAAATTCAGCAAGTTGCTATTCAAGATAGATCTCTCTCTCCTTCTTTTCTTTCTGCTGAGCGAAGTAGTTCAACGTTTACCTGTTCGGGTGATCCTCTCGGTTTTGTGGCTAATGCGAGCAGAGTTATTTTGGGAGCAATATTTCAATCAAGCTGCTTGCATGCGATTTGAATTGAATGTTATTATTGGTGGCCGTACTGAGACTCTTCCAACGATCCTGGGGCTGATTGAAATATTGCTCCCAAAATGACTCCGCTCGCATTAGCCGCAAGATCGAGAGGATCACCCGAACAGGTAAACGTTGAACTACTTCGATAAGAAGGAGAGAGAGAGGGGAAAGAAAAGAAAAAGAAAAAAAGTCTCCTTCCTCGTCGCTTGTCGGTCTCCCACGTGTTCGCCCTGAAATCTTCACCGTGACCGAAGGAATCCCTCTCTCTCTCTCTTCCTCGGAAGAGATTCGGCGTCCTTCCTGGTCGGGGCCGCGGCGTGCTTGATGAGGCATGGGCCGCTGACCAAACCGCGAAGCCCCGGGCTTTTTCTCTCCGTCGACGGTTCTCTCTCTCCTTGGAAATCGGGACATTAATGGAAACGGGCGATTTTGCACTTTTTTTTTTTTTTTTCGCTTGGTTCTGCGAAACTTGTCGATTAATTTCAGTCATGGACGTGGTTTTTTCAAATAAAGTTAAATTTCTTTAATGTTTGTAAGAAAAGCAGTCGAAAACTTTGTACAATTAATGAAGTTAAAAATGCAAGATAACGTGTCTACAAGTACAAATAAAAGGATTAAAAAGAGTTAGAAAACTCTGGCAAGCCAGCCTTTTATTTGTACTTGTAGACACGTTGTCTTACATTTTTAACTTCTTTAATGTTCATCTAATTTTATTTCTTTAACAGTTGTTTAGTTTTATTTATTTAGCATTTAAGTCGATTTATTAACACGCTTTCATTAGTTTCACATGTGGGTTTGTGTTTTTGTATGTATGTATGTAACTTTGAATAAGGGATAAAATTCACGTTCTCTACAGATATAAAAGTAATATATTTAATTCTATTATTAATACTAAAGGCTAAACTATATTACATGTTGATGTATTATAAGTGTTTCAGTTGTTTGTATGCAATTTGAATAAAAGATAAAATTCACATTCTTTGCAAATGTAAAGCTAATTAGATGTATTTAATATTATTAATACTGAAGGCTAAACTGAATTACATGGCTAAACTGCATTGTAAGTGGATGTAAACTTAGCGGATATTCAGTAGTATTGAAAATCAGAGTATCGTGAAATATTTTGATTAAGGCAGGGATTCAAGTGAAACAGCACTGCGATCGCTTCGAATTGCAATCGCTACTGGAAGTGAATTACATTATCATCAACTTAACTTGGCATGACGTCATTACGGGTGGAGCCAATAAGAGCTCACAAGCACTCAGCGATCTCCTCTTATTCGCCAAGTAGGCTGTGACGTTTTATCTAGCTCGTTTTTCATAGGCAAACGTCACGCTGACGTCACGATGTTTTTATCAAGAAACGTTCTAATGTAATTCATTTCCAGTAGCGATTGTAATTTGCGATCGACTGTTTCACTTGAATCCCTGCCTAACTTACACAAAAAGCGTATTTTATTTTTTTAAACTATACTTTAAATTATTTTAATGTCTTTTTCTGTTGGTGGTATCTTCTTGGAAATCGTGACTCATTAATGGAAATCGTTAATTTTGCTAAACGATTTTTATTCTTTCATTTTGTTCTATGAAACGTATAGATGAATTTAATTTCAAGTTAGCATAATTTATTTAGTTTTTTTTTATTTAATAATTATTTAGTTTCATCAAAATTATGTAGTTTATGTTAGCATCTGTTTCCGTCGACAGTTTTTCCTTCGAAATTGTGACTTATTAATGGAAATCAACAGTTTTGCTGAACGATTTTTTCGTTTCGATCTACGAAACTTGTTGATTATTTTCGATCTTTGATATCCTTTTTTTTCTTCCCCCTTTTCTTTTCTTTTTTGGTCAAGTTTTATTTATTTGTAGAATATCTTTCATATGCTTTTTTATTTGCTATTATTATTTTTAAATGTCCTTTTCCGTTGTCAAATTCTCTTTGAAACTAAGTTTTTTTTTTTTTTTTTTTTAAAATTAGGTTTTACTTTTTAAACATTTCTTTGAACATCTTTCTCCGCTGATGGTTTCTCCTTGAAAATTGTTAACTCTTAAATGGAAACCATCCGTTTTGCTATTTCTTTAATATTAGTTTATTCATTCAATATTTAGTTTTACTTATTTTAATACCATTCTCTGTTGACGGTTTCTCTTTATAATTTGTAATTCATTAATATAAACTATTCTTTTCTTAAATCATTTGTTTCAACGATACTTCTAGGTCAATTTCAATCGGGATATTCTTTTTTTAATATAAATTTCTCCAATATTTATTTACTTTATTTATTTATTATTTCGTCAATTTACTTTCTTGAACTTTTTAAAAGTTTTATTTCTTTTAGTGTCTTTCTCTGTTTACTTTTGAAAATTGTAACTTACTTTTGAAAATTGTAACTTATTAATGAAATCAATCCTATTCATTGAACGATTGTGTTCGTTTTATTGAACGAAACTATAAATTAATTTTGATCGCCAAAATAATAATAAGTTTTATTTCTTCAATCAAAACATTTCGTTTTCATTTATTTCATATTTAGTTTTTCTTATATTACTGTCTAATGTCTTTCCTTGTTTACTGTTTCACATTAAAAATCGTAACTTATTAATGGAAACCATTTTCTAGTTTACTGTTTCACATTAAAAATCGTAACTTTTTCTGGAAACCATTTTCTAGTTGAATTTTTTTAAGTTTTCGCTCTTTCGTATCAAATGTGATTTTGTTTTTTTTTTTTTTCAATAGAAATAATCTTACGGGGATAAAGGAGACGCTCGATATAACGAAGTACGATGTAACGAGGGGTTCTGTGTAACTACGTTAAATTGCAAACTTGCAGATTCACACGTGTCTGCAACTATCTGCAAATTTGTGCGACTTGAACGCTGTTATATTTTCTCTCTACCTGACTGTCACTCCGCTCATTAGTGTAACAATTTTTTACACCAACGCCACGTGCCTTAAAAAAGCATTTCGTTCCTTTCTGTTGCGAAACCGATCCAAATCTCGTGTGCTGCCGAAATCGATATGCGTAGAACGACCTCTATATAGTGGCTGCCTTCTTGAGAGGGGGAGGAGGAAGAAATTGCGGTGTGATTATTTTCGAAGGTGCAGTTTCTGCGCGCCGCGTTCGATCGCATATTAACCTCGATCGGCACTCGAGTGAGACTCGAGAATGTCTTTGCAGCCGAGAAACTCGAAACTATGCTAATGATCGCATAAAATCTTTGTGTTGTTACTCTTAAGCCGCTCGAAAAATCAGTTTTCTTCGCTGGAATATTGGTGACAAATTATTCTCGGATTTAACAGCTCATTTAATTGGTGGAATATGATTGGTTAAATATGTAATTAGTTGGGTTTTTTTTTCCTCATGTAAGGTTGTCAATTCACTTCACTTCACTGCCGCGATTTAAAAACTCAAATAAATGGTTTCTAAAGTGGCAAACGAAACATTTTAATTGATGCAAATTGTTCCTCTTAAAATGTGAATTTTTCCTTAATTCAGTCACGCAGATAACCTATTTGAAGCCATGCCAACTCGATTAATGATTCAAGGAGTCATTTTTCTCGACAAAGCAGTAAGCAAAATTAATTCGAAATGATTCCTCGAACCAAAATCTCAAATCAAGTCAACTGTGCGAGTCAGGAATGCATAGTAGCCTCAAAAGAACGTATTTTTGTGATGAATCCTACTCGTACAAAAAAAAAAAAAACCCCTTCTTACTCTTCTTTCTTCGCTTGCAATAGAAACCGATTTAAGTGCAACTTTTGAACAAAATTATTCAATTTCAACCATCCAATGCATAAAATAATCATGTATCTCAATGATAGATACACATCTCCCCACCCCCCCGAGGCTATCCATAAATGATGTGGTACTTTTTTTTCAACAAATCCCCCCTCCCGCTTGTCACAAAGTGTCACACTTCACCTTTACCCTTTCACTTCCTATCACATGTCACACTGTTTTTCATAAATTTATTGTTGTAAAAAAAAAGCATGTCACACTTGTTCCCCCTCCCTCCCACATGTCAAAATTTCACAATATTGGTATTGTGAGGACATTGAGTGGATGTCCACAAATGTCGTGAAAAGATGACATTTGTGGTCATCCACTCAGCTGTAAACAGATCAAAAAGTAGAGCCATTATAGAGTGATTTACGTTGAATAGTGTCACTCCTCCTAGATATGTTCTGTCTGACAGAAAAGAAGATCAAGTAGTTTAATCAATTATTAAATGATAATCAGCTGTTCAAAGCTCATACCCGGTATACCGGCAAGGGCGGATCCAGAAGTGTTCCAAGGAAGGGGCGGCTGATTTTTTTTTCCTACTTGCCCTCCCCCCCCCTTTTTTTTTACCACTTATCCTGATTAACACATGTTTATTAAATTTTTCGGTCTTCTATTTCGAAAAAATTCCAGATCAGAGCCCCGAATCCCAACCACTTCTCATAGTATCATCCAAAATTATTTAAAATTGCTTTTTTTGAACTTCTAAGTCGAAAAACTGCTGGAGAAGAGTCCCTTAAAGGAGGGGCGATCGCCTCTCCCTTGTATCTGTCCCTGTATACCAGACTCCACGCCTGTGCAGTTTGACACATGTCGTAGTATTGTAATTCCATATTTAGATGATGATTCTGTTGGAATTGCTTGAGCAGCATGCATTAAAAAGTATTTTGTGAACAAGTAAAGTCAGAAATTAAATTAGAATACCTTGAAATAAAGTACCAGAAATACATAATATTTATCACCTTCCCGCGCATTTCGTTTCCGTCTTTCCATTACTTTTGACTCTGGGCCCGTTAGGAATAATAACGATTTTCTACGAACTGCTAAAATTAAGCTGGATTCGAGGAATCACTAAATTTGGAACAGCGATATTTTTTCTGTATTTAAAGAAGTGCATAATAAAGAATACATTTTGCTGTGTCATTTGTATTTAACTAATGTCTGTACAATCTCAAATACTGGAGAGAATTTGTTTATTGTACCAGAATTTAGCCTCTAAAATTAATTTGTAATCGTCCGCATGACAATTTAATTTATCGCCTGCGATGTGCGTGCGTCAGTCGTTGCTATGGTAACGGTAAATTATTTTTTTATGCATTTAACTTTTATCGTAATTCTAGTTTGTGAATTACTGTGAATGTGTAAAATAAATCAAGTACTGTCATATGCTGTAACTGGTATGTTCTGTAACAACTAGAATGCAACTTTTGAGTTGTTGTAGTGTTAAAAGGGGGGGGGGGTGAGCTGTTGCTGTACACTGCAGTTCCTGCCTCTAAAATAGATTTCGGAGAACCACCTCAGAAAGCGAGCGCCTCGGTATCTTATCGTCGCACGTGCCCTTGACATAGCTGAATTGGGTCGCCTTGTGACCCACAAAAGTACAGAATAAGCTGCTCGGGGTGATGCAACGGGAATAAAAAAAAATGAATCGTTAATCATCCTCTTTCAGGGATACCTACACAATGACCTGCCTCCGATATTACGACGTTCGGTTTTATCGAGCATCCGGTGGGTCCGTTCTGCATAGAAGCGTTTGTGATCCCGATATAGATGAGGCATTGTATTTCTAATGAATTAAGACTCCTTATAATCCCCCCCCCCCCCACCGCTGGAGAGCTTTGCGAACGTAAGATACGTTCATTGATTAAATAATCTTTTTTTTTTCCTTTTCTTTTCAAATTCGTGTAAAGAATTTGATTAAAAATGAAATGTTTCGTAAGTATCCTATGATTTTTATCTGAACTATAATAAAAACACTTATAGTGTTCCAGTTATACCTTTTTACGGAACACATCTCAAAAAGGGACGCCTACAATAAAGGATGTTTTTCTGTTTCGAGTCACCCCTCCAAATTCGGACATCAATGCATTTACCCCTGATTAAGAGACTCTTTGCTTAAGGGATATAGCTGAAAACTGGGAAATTTCGTTAGTACCCAGTGGCCGGTTGACTCAATTTTATTAGTGACCACTTTTGAAAAGTTAGTAGCGACTTTTTGTAACTGCAACTATGCTTCAACATTAATCTAAAATATTTTATCTAACATTAAAATATTAGATTAAAACTACAATGATCTTTAAGCTTGTTCTAAATTGCCACATTTAAACTACACTAATATAACATTATTCTACTAATTTAACACATTAACCCATTTATGCCCAAGTTTTTTTTTAAATTTTTTTTTCCAATTTTTATCTGCTTAAAACTCTTACTTGGAATATTTTACATACATTTTAGGCGTAAAATAGATCGCCGTTGCCATATTCATTAAGTTTTTAACGTCCTGTTTATGGAATGTTTTGCAGATATGTGCGCAAAATGCGACCTTACTTGACTTTACTTTTGCAAAGTAACATTGCAGAAGGCATCTGTGATCAATTTTAAGCAAATCATGTTAAAATAGTTTAGTTTTATGAAAAAAGGTTCGTAAAAACACCTACTTTCTATGGCTACCCATGCTGGAGCGTTGCTTGACTGATTTGTCTGAAAATAGCTGTCAATGCATAAACTCTGATGTCCAAATAGTGGCTCTAACTGGTTTTCTCAAGAAGGACTATTTAACTTGTGGAAAACAGCTGTAGTAAAAGGATCTACTACTCATTACAGGTTTTTGTATGCAGTAACTAACAAGCGTCCCGTTTTTAGGCTACTGAGCATAAATGGCTTAAGGGTGCGTCTAGTAATGATAAAATAAAGACATACGTATCTCGAAAAAAGTTGAGAAACTGCTCTAGAAAAAATATTAGTTCGCAAAAAAAGTAATTTTTTTTCATAATTGAGATGAGATCCCGAATTCGATTCTCTCATTTCCACAATTGCTTTTGCAATCGATTTCTTCCTGAAGCCTCCGCCTTCCACCATTGATAACCTTCCATCGATCAATGAAACATCGTTGTGTTTGTCATTAAACATTCAAAGATAATAAAGGGGGAAAAGAAAGGAATATTGCCGTTTGACGTCTTTCTTAAACCACTTTGTCTGCACGTGTCAGATGAGGAAACGTGATGGGTGACTTCAGTTACTTGGTTGAATTTTTTTCCTCGCGCATTTCGAGTGCTTGCATTTTTGAAAGTTCATTGGGATATTGCCTGAATCCATTTCGGCCTACTTATCGTTAAAATAAGAAAGAAGACGAAAAAAAAGCATTAAAAGTGGCTTAATGCATCATAAAAATATCGCAAAAGAAAGTCAAAAAAGGAAATTAAAAAAATTTATATCGAAAAATTAAAAATTGGAAAGTAGGGTTTTGAGATGGGGGAAAATGTGTGTCTGTCGGTCTGGCTGCCCCCCCCCCCCCCCAACAACTTTTGAATATACTGTTCGATTTGAACAAACTTTTTTTTTTTGGGGGGAAAGATCTCGGCGAATATACCTCATTTCTGTTTATCGATTTGAACAATTTTTCGTTCAATTTCGTTCTAAACTAGCAATTTTACAGTTTATTACTGTTAACTAGCAATTTTACAGTTGCTACTAAAATTAGCAATTTTACAATTTATTACTATAAAATTAGCTATATTATACTGTAAAAACAACATCTTTTTTTTGCAGTGTAGGAAACCCTGTTCTGTACATTTTGAAAACTGCCCTGGTATTCAGCCCT
>JAXGGA010023962.1:0-12754 GCA_038373865.1 Uloborus plumipes
TAATTATGCAATTTTCTGCTCATTTTAAACCACAGATCACAAAATATTTGCGTTAGATATAAAAAATATATTTTTTTTGGACCCAAATGTAAAATAATAACATGCCACCTTACAATTGTGTACCTCATCATATGGTTAATAAATGCCCAACCGGCCATGCTTGAAATAACCAGTCGGCGACGAATTATTTTAACTATAAAGTTTACAAATACCTTTGTGCTGTTGATGTAGAGAAAAATACAGCGTTAAGGAGGCATACATGAGCAGGGCTGCGGAGTCGGATTTCAAATGGTCCACTCCGGACTCCCGACTACCTGCTTTTTTTCATTAGCTTATTTTTTTACCCAAAGGTGAAGAGGGAAAAACCCTAGAACCAAGGTTGAAATATTAAGTCCATTTTAACCAGTTTCATTTTTATTCATGGTCGTAGCCAGGACTCACTTTAGATGAGTGTATAGCAAGCTGGGGGTATGCCAGTTGGAGGTCATGGGAGGTCATTGTGACCTCTCAAAAAGTTCAATCTTCTCAAGAATTCTCGCAGATAATTTCACCACATTTACCTCATTTCTCGGAGGTCACTGTGACCTTACAAAAAGTCCATTTTCTCCAGAGCAAAAGACAAGTGCCGCTCTTGTCATTTGACTCCGTATAAAACTAATCCTTTTCTTGTTAAATGGCCAGACTTTGTTTTAACACATTGCATTTTTGCTGCAAATATTTTTATTCACTTACATAAGCCCAAACATAGCAATTTGTTTCACAAAGTAGACCCGCCATTTTGAAGCCCTTTTTAATGATCCTAGATGCTTAGGATTTGGATATTGGAAGCTGAAAATTTTTATTTGTTAGTTTCAAAGATATGTTTTCACCTCCATAAAATTTCATCCAAATCGGAGGTGGTCGGAGTCGGAGTCGACATGTTTTCAGCGACTCCGACTCCTTTGTTCCAAAATCACTCCGACTTCTCGAAATCCGCAGCCATTGATATCAGAGGAGTGGTCAGAACATTCATGTGAGTAACTTCAAACTTGCAGCCCAAATCAGATCTTGATTTTTGGGAATCCTTCCACATTTTGAAAAACAGTTCTAAAATAGTTAACGATTTAAATGCTATTCCTTACTTTTCTGCTGTTCGGCGTCCATTTATATAAATTATATTTGTCAGCCTTTTGGCTTTTCGTGTCGCTTATCTTTAGATTAATTAATTAATTCACCTTTTCAATTTTTTGCACACATGTTTGACTAATTCCACTTAATTTTTTTTTCATTCTGTTTTCTTTCTGCTGTTTTTACAATTGCTTCGGTACATAAGTTTCCTATTTGTAAATTTATTGCTAATTTATTCATAAGTGGTTTCATTCATTTGACAATGTTTATTATCTTTCGGATTTTTTGAAACTTTCCTTCTGAACGGTTTTTTCTTGATGGTTTCATGTAATAAATTTCGGCTCTAAGTATTGTCTTGTTTGTTTTGTTAATGTCCAGTTTTTGCTATTTATACTGTCTTTTGTTCCACCGTGTTGCTTTTATCGGATGATTCCTCATCCTAAAGCTCACACTTCGTGCATTGAAAAAGGGGTTCCTTGTAGCCCCGAAACACGTGTCTGCAGTATCCCTGCTTATTTGTGCCTCCTTAACGTTGTATTTTTCTCTACATATATTTTAACTATGTTTATCTATATACATAAAAGACAACTTTTGAAAACGTATGTCCGGGGTAATCTTCCAAACTACTGGACCGATTTTAACCATTTTTTCACCGTAGATAGCTACAGTAACAGGGAGCAGGATAAGCTATAATTTATTTCTAAAAAGCTTAGTTTAAAAAAGTTATTATGGAAAACAGTTAATTTTATGTTATTTCCCCATTAAATGATTAAATTTTCAACCCATTGTTGCAAAAATTTGGTGCCATGCAGCAACAATATTGATTGTAATCATATTGAAAATTTTGAACCAAGGCTTCTCTGGAGTAAGTATGGAATTTATTGCCTTCTAAGGATTTTTATATTTATCTGAGCCAACAATCGCTAACGGGTGAAATAAAAAAAAATTGATTTTGGCAATAGTTAGAGAATAGAAAGTGTTTATAGTCAAAAAAATTTCTAAATTAGGTACATAAGATGTTTTCACCTCACCAATGTTGTCACGAGGATAGAAACTAATAATGGGACTTATTTAACGAGCAATATTTGGAAATGGTTAATTTCAGTGCGATTGATACTGTAAATATATATTTATTTTAATATACCAAGCTTATAACATTTCCTATTTACTCAAACATTATTTGTAGCTTGCTATTTTTTTAGCTTGCATTATTTTTTTATAGTTTATTCATAACATAGCCATTGTTTACAGAAGTAGCCATTATGTTTATAGATATGCACTTTAGTGTTGGGACATTTATGAATGAGTTTCACTAAACCACCCTACACCCACAGAAACCCAGGCAGGGCCGGGTACCCGGCTAGTGTAATATATATATTTCTTTCCTGACCATTTTTCCTGAGATGTAAAACCAATCCCCTTGTTTACACAGTATTCCATTTAACAAATCGCTAAGAGATGCAGACATTCGTTATACCCCTTTCGTTATATTCCCCTTTCTTACTTGCAACAGGCAAATGCTTTGGGAGGGCGGGGGGGGAGGGCAATTTCAAATCAGACATAATAAATTTAATTTGTAATTGATGTTTTTACAGCCCAAGCGCTCAGCTACACTTTTCCCCTTTCATAACAACATTTTCCTCCGTCGTATTATCAAACCGGCGTTGCAGCTGTTGTCATTTGTTTCATATAGTTAATTTATTTTTTTGAGATTCGGTCGAACTTCGTTGAAATGAACCCCGAAGTATCTTTAAAATCCATTCGTCTTGACCGCAGTTCGTCCTATCCAAAGAACAACAAACAGCAAACGATAGAATGGTGATCGAGAATGAAATTGTCTCACTGTTAGAAATATTTGATTTTAAGTATGTTCGAATTTACGAGATTCGATCGCATATATTTTAAACTAGCGGTACCCGCATGGCTTTGCCCGTGGTATAAAATTAAAAGTTCATTTGTAAAATAATTGATATAGCAGAAAAAATACTCTATTTTAGTTATAATTCAACTACAATTCCTTCAAAGTATGACATAAAAATTTGGTATGGACCCTACACTACTTCCTTTTACGTGTACATTTCTTAGTAGATGCCTTAAGTGCTAAAATAGTGCTTGGAGGGAGCAAGATAACAACTCAAACATTTATATCCCTAGTTTGCCACGAAACAATGCAAAAAAATGTTTTACAATGATTAATCTCCTAAATATCGCCGATTTTAACATCATTCAGTGGATTTTTCGCAAAATATCGCCAATAGCGCCAAATTGAACCCAAAAAAAAAATTTTTTTTAATCGCCAAATTTGTCGCCAAATTGGCGAGAAATACTTGGCGACCAAAGGCTTGGCGAAACATCGCCAAGTGTTCGCGCCAATTCATCTGCATTGAAATTAACACTGGTTTACTCCATAAAAGGGGTAAAGCATCCCCTTGTGACATTCAAATGAAACCCAATGGGGAGATGCACAAAAATAAGCCAAAAGAGAAAATAAGAACAATTTTGTTGCTCACAGAAACCAACAGAAATCTTACCAAAATTTGAAAGAAGAAGAAAGTTTCCTTCCCTAGCTTTAAAAACAAAACAATACATTTTCCGAAATGAAACACTTTAAAAAGAACGTTGCACTGTCGCAATTTTACGATATTTGGTTAATCTTTGTGCTTTGGGTACCCCTTTCTCGCTAAATAGGCGACTGTTTCCAAACGTTGCCAAAATCAATATTGCTGAAATGCGAAATCCATGAAATGAAAAAAAAAAATCCGCCAAATCTTTTAATTAAGTCATTAGTATATTGGAAACAGGGTTGCCGGAAAAATACTACGCTCCTTATTTGGGCCGAAAAAATACTACCATAGTATCAAAAATACTACGTCTGGCAACGCTGGAAAAAGAACGAAACAAAAATCAGTATGAACACGTAACCATGGTAACAACATGAAAAGTTGATTTCTGTTGATAAAATAATTCATTTCATCTCTATTTTCAAACGAATTTTATTCTTGAGTTCAACCATTTTAGAATCGTTTGGCTTGCTTTGCTGAAGGTAAGCCTTGAATTTCCGGGATTCTAAAACAATTATTGCATCTCTTCTAATGCTCGTAGAAACTTCAAACTGACATCATTTTTATCAGAAAATTTCAAGCTTTCGAATGACATAAGACTTGAAAATGTGTATGAAATATTTCTTCCCTATTTTATCGAATTTCCGCTAAGAATTCGAATAGAAAAAGAACGAAATGGAATTATCGAAAAATCGCTTCGAGGTGCAAAACTACATGCTACAAACTAATTTTGTGCCAAGTGGCATGAAAATCGACCGAACGGTTTTGGCACTACGCGCGTAACAGACAGAAAGAAAGACAGACAAACCTTCAGCTTTATTATTAGTAGAGATAGAGAAGGGGACTTTGTACCTCTGAATGGGAAAAAAGAAAAAAAAAGAAAAGAAAAAGATGAGTTTTTAACTCGGAGGAAAAAAAACTTTACTGCTTGAAATTTAGTTTGAATATAACTCGGAAAATTTTTGTAAAAATCAGATCAATGCACTTGTTAAGAAACAGTTTTTTGTTCTTTAACCAGTGTTTTTTCAGTTCAAACTTTTCCACGAAATTACTAGGGTTAAACTTCAAAAACTATTATTCATCAAAGAAGTTGAAATTCTTTTGTAATTTCAATATAATCTGCTAACAGGGTGGCCACAGACCTGGAAAACAGGGAAAACCTGGAATTATCAGGGATTTTGAAAATTCTGGAAAAATCAGGGAATAATCAGGGAATTTGGGAACAAATCAGGGAAAATTAAATCAGAACTTCAGTCTGTAATTTTTCAACACTGAAGTATTAAAAACGAGTACATCTTTGATAATCTAAAGACATCTCAGACAATTACTAGAAAAATTTCCAAAACGTCGTGAATTGTTCGTAAACAAAGATGTAAAAAGGTAATTGCAGGTTTTTTTTTTATTGTTAAATATGGAGTGTTAAAGGGGATGGGAGGTTTGGGATTTCTTCCTTGGAATGTTTCGAAAATGCTAAAGCCTGAAAAAATCAGTCTGTTTTTAGTGATGTAAAACTAGTGGGGGGAGGAGTGCCTTTTTTTCAATAAAATTACAGAACTGCAGTCTTAAAAACGCAAAATTTGAGCAATCATTGGTGAACTTAGGAAAAGGGTTTCGACTATTGTAATCCAAATAAAAAAATCAACTCTGAAGCATTAAAGGCTAAATTTTAGGCTATTTTTGAAAAACTTAAAAAGAGGGGATTAGGAGACTTTCTGCCAAGAAATGTTTGAAACTAAAAATGGGGGGAGAGGGGCAGGCGCGCACCCAGAAGGGGGCTTTGGGGGCTTAAGCCCCCCCCCTGAAAGATTTAAGTCATTAATAACTCAATATATACTACGTTTTAAAACCAGTGAAATAACAAATACACACACCTTGTCTTCCATATACTTTGTTAGGGGCCGTGGTGGCCCGATCGGTAAGGCATCGGACTCGTGTCCGGAGGGACCCGGGTTCGATCCCAGCCGATCAAAGATCCACCGCGTTGATTAATGGTGGCTGGGAGGCGTTAAAAATGTCGTGGTCACAAAGTCCTCCAAGTGAAACGATACCTCTGGGGGTGCTGGGCCTAGGGTTTGCTCGACCCTAGGTTCTGGTTCAAAATTAAGAACAGAGCGCCCTTCAGGGCCCTATCCCGGTTAAACCACGAAGCTGTGGTAGGTACGGGGGACCCTGGAGGTGTGAAATGAAATGAAATATACTTTGTTACCATACATATACCTTGTCTTTCTTAAAATCTTGGGGAAAGTGGGTTGTAAGTTCTCCCCTATAAAACCCTCTCCCTCCTCTTCTACAATTTCTGAGAGACCAAGGCATTGTTTTCAATCAAATCATCCATTGTTCATGCACAGGAGCGAGAATAGGGTCTCAGAAAGGCAGGCTGCCTCAACAGAGCGTCTCATCATCAAAACTAAAATAGTTTTCATTTCGAGGATTTATCATCTAGAATCATGATAGTTCGCAATGGCGAATTGCAAGTTTGAAAGATCATCACAATAAAATTTTTAAAGCTCCTATCTGTCTGAAACAGAATTATATAAAACATATTTCATGCACGTTTTTTGAATCCATTTCACCAGAGCCCCTCCTCCTCTTTATGGAGGGGGGAGGGGGACGGCGCTTGCTACATGATTTACCCCACCACTGATTTATGAGAATCATGCTCGAGAAACAAAAAAACAGATTAAAAAATATATAAAATGGTATGAAAATGAAAGGAAGTAAAGAAAGAGGAAAAACAGAAAAAAGTGACCGAAGGGTATTTTCGTAAAACAACAAATTTGTCGAAAAAAAGGTGTTTTTACATGTATCGAAAAAAGGTTTTTTACGAAAGCCATAAACTTCTGTACTTCAAACCAATGAATTCACTGGAAGGAAATTGAAAATTTCAGTATGAAAAACCAAAATAATTAACTGAAAAACGTTTCCTATTATCTGAATTTTTATTTGAAATAAAAAAAGAAAGAAAAAAAATGAAGTGAAGAAAATGGGAGGAAGGGGTTTTCCGAACCTAATCCCTCTCTTTTTTTCGGCTTTAATGTTAGCAAGGATTATAATTTTATAGAGCTTCAAGTTTTGAAAATTCCTGTAGAAAGTCTCTGAATATCTTCATTGACGATCGTCTAATGTTTGTTTTTTGGAACATGAATTTCTAAAAATTTCCGGAGAAGAAAAACGAGCCTCATTATCAAAGATAGTCTGCAGTTTTGTTTTTAAAACTTAAATTTCAAAAAAATAAATAAATAAATAAATAATAATAATAATAATAATAATCTTCTTGCATTTCGTTTTTGGAACTTCCACCACAAAAACTGCTGGTGAGGGTACAGAATACCATCGCTAAGGTTAGCGATAAATGAACAAAAACCACATATTTAAGACTTCAATTTCAAATACTTTCCTTGGGAAGTCCTCCAAACTCTTAACATCGCCAACGATGGAACCGCATTTCTCTAAGTTTAGTTTCGAGAAAAATATCCAATGGAGAGCTCCATATTTCATCCATTCCCATATCGTCATCAAAGATGACGCAATAGCATTTTTAAACAATACATTTTTAAATTACAATAGCATTTTAAGATACAATGATGAAGTTTTAAAAATGCATTTTACAATAGCATTTTTAAAACTTCAATTTCAAAAAAATTTCCAGGAAAGACTTTCCAACTGCCACACTCCTGAACATCACGAAAATCGTTTAAAATTGAGTTAGAAATTTTCGATTTCGACAAAAAACATCCACCTGAGAAATCCGAACCCCATCCCTTTCTCTAACAGATTCAATTGCGTTTTTAAGACATCAATTTTGAAAAATTTCCGATTGAGAGTGGTGTATAATTATCTGAGATAATTATACATTTCGTTTTTTTGTTCCAAAATCCCCATTTCTTCTCCTAATGAATTCAAAGAGCCGTCCTACTATAGTGTTTCTCGGACATTAATTTCGAAAATTTTCAGCGGGAGAGCCCCCCCGATTCGAGCTCTTCCTAAGATTAACCGTCATCTAAAATTTCATAGTTATTTTTACTGGAGGTATTTATCCCCATTTTTTCGATTTTTAATGACGCTGTTTTATATATAGAAACTAAAAAAAAAGCATTAGACTATTTTATTCGGTTAGAAAAACAAATAAATAGAAAGAAAGAAGGGGGAGGGGGGTAAACTATTAAAGTTTAGTTTTTTTTATCCAATAGCATCTGGACATTAAAGGGTTAATGGTACTGTATGTCAGAAATTAGCCCCCTCTTAAACTAAATCCTGGGTGCGCCCCTGGAGAGGGGCAACTATTGGCCTTCTTTTATGAGCATAAGGTTCTGGGGTTGTACTGGAAATTTTTGAAGCTGGATTTGCTCGAACTTCCCAGTGAGCTATCTTTCAGTGACTTGAAAGAGAGGGTATTCGTTTGATACCTTCTGAATTTATTTTCAAGTTGCAGTTGTCAAATTTTAATGTTGTCTTTGTACAGGGTTCGTACTTCCTTAAAAAACCCTGAAGAAACCCTTAATTTTATGAAGCAAAATTAAGGTCCCTTAAAAAGTCCTTAATTTTGGAAAATTTTCAAAAGACAGTTTCAGGTTTTTTTTTCTTTGTTTTTCCTCCACGCATTAAAAGCTGGAGTGAGAAGTCTGACCAGAGGAAGTTCGGGTCCTTTAACAGACCCTTCATAAAAGTACATAAGTAAAAAATCCCATCAAGCAAAACGGACCCTTCACAAAATGCTGATCAAACAAAACGATCATTTCACAAATTATTCATTCAAAAAGCAAATCTGAAATCAAAGTAAAACATAGCATATTTCCATGTAAAAGCCCATAATTTTTCGGCCTTTTCTGAAGTTAAAGAAGGGAATCGCTTATCTGCCAATTTTGCGGGAAAAAAAGTTGCACACTTCCTGCCTGTGATGCTGACAAGTGATAAATCTTTAATGTAAAATGTATCGCTTTTTGTTGGTTTCTTTTAAAGAAATTAATAACTTAAAAAAGGTAGTTATTTTGTTTTAATAGTTCTATTTGTTTGTTTTATCATATGTAAATCAAAATGGCTTGCTGCAATATTGCTGTTATAGATTTCTCTGGAAATGCAGAGTGAGGATTTTTCTCTTAGCTCATGACTTAAACAAAAAGGAAATAATAATAATAGCAACTAAGAACTGAAATGAACTTGGAACTGCGAACAGATAGCTAAGGGTTGGAGAAAAAATAGGATTGCTTCTGATAGAGTGACCAGCTATTTAAAATTATTGCCATCTGACGTCTTTAGTGCGACGTTTTGACCTTATTTTGGCAGAAAATTATCAAGATTTTTTTTTTGTTAGATGCTTACAGGGGTGGTGTTTCAGTAATATTCAGGAATTAATGTATTTTTTCATCTGTTAATGTTGGAAGTCTGGTATTGTCTGTTTTGCTATGCTGTCTGTTTTGCTACAAATAAAACAACAGTCAAAATGAATTGAAATTAACCCATTAATGCCTTGTGTCCCTTTTTAGGGACGGTCCAAAAAAGGGTCTGAATTTCCCCAAATTGAACATTTTAACTAAATAATATTGTTCAATTAGTACCTTGGTATTGTTTCAATTCGTTATTAACAGATTGCAGCACATAACCCTTGCAAAGTATGTTCTGTAGCAGTTTTAATATGATCTTTATCAAAAATGACATCGTTCACAATCTCAAGAGAAAAAGCTAAGTTTTCAAAGTTATTCCCAGCTTACGTTAATTGCTGATTTTATTCCTTCTTATAAAATGGCTTTTTAAATATTATATCGTAGGCAGAAAACAATTTTAGTAAAAAAAAAGTATGTACCCTCTGGGGTCTATCGTAACATTTAAAGGACAATTTTTCTTTCCTTAATAAAAAAAAAAATATTTTTTACATAATATTTTTTTTATTATTTTTCCTGTCCACTAAACACTGTTTGTAACCAGTATATAAAATATCTTTGGAAAAAAAAAGTCAGGCACTATGGGTTAAGAACAAAAGATTTAAAAGGACTTAAGCATGTAAATAAGCAACATTAGTGTTAGCGTATTTAAGCAATGGTAAAAAATAAGGTTAATTTAGTAAAAAAATATTTGAAAAAATGATTACTGCATTGAAAATGAAATAACAGTAACAAATATAAACAAAACAATCCTAAACTTAGAAAAGTTGGCCATAATAATAATATATTCAACGAGTAAAAAGATTAAAGAGCTTAACTCTAGAAAAGCATAGACGATGTCTTTTGTTTATCCTATTTGTAGCGTTTTCTATAGTTACTTTCCGTTCCCAATTCAGAATGGTAGTCTCTTAACCATTCATTGTCATTTGAATCAGAGTCCATTGCGAATCTCTCTGCACTTTAAATTTTAATGTACTCGTAAATTTGAAATTGTGTGTCTAAAGCTGTTTAAATATTTTCCTATGAGTCCTTAAAAATAATTGGGAGTCCTTAAAAAGTCCTTAATTTTCATTTTTTAAAATGAGTATGAACTCTGTAGTAGATATAAAGATGGGATGGGAGATTTTCCTGGAAAAAAATTCCGAAACTGAAACTTTAAAAACACAAATTCTGATGAATCAATTCTTACTTAATTCATCTTATTTAAATTACTTAAATTCATCTTCTGATGAATTTAAGGAAGGGTTTAAGGGGCTCTCTCATAAATGTTTTGAAGCTGAATTATTAAGAGCTCTAAGCTATCTTTGTGTGGCTCAAGCAGGGGGAATTTTGAGGCTCTCTTCCAAAAACTTTTCAAAATTGAAAGTTTAAAGCTTTTAGTTGCGTTTGGTGATGTAAAGTTTGGAGAGAGGGGAGTCTGTTTAGAAAAATATCTGAACTGGAGGCTTTAAGGCAGGAATTCAAGTGAATTACATTAGAACGTTTCTTGATAAAAACATCGTGACGTCAGCGTGACGTTTGCCTATGAAAAACGAGCTAGATAAAACGTCACAGCCTACTTGGTGAATAAGAGGAGATCACTGACTGCTTGTGAGCTCTTATTGGCTTCACCCGTAGTGACGTCAGTGCCAAGTTAAGTTGATGATAATGTAATTCACTTCCAGTAGCGATTGCAATTCGAAGCGATTGCAATGGTGTTTCACTTGAATCCCTGCCTAAAATGCTGATTTGGGTCATCTTTAGCTATAGTAGGAGATTTCACGCCCTGAATGTGTTTTAAAATTAATGATTTAAAAGCCTAATTTTGAGCTGTAATCTTTTGCAAAGTTAGGTGTTAGGGTAATGAACTATTGAAAAACTTCCAAAGCTCAAATATGTAAGAAACACTATTTTATGGTTTTCTTTCAGTGACTTAAGAGGACCTCTCTGTGCCGAAAATAATTTAATTTAAAATTGAAGGCTTAAATCTTTTAGAAATTGCTTAGTGAAGAAATAGCATGGCTTATACACATTTGGCCACCTTTGGTGAACTTGGGGGAAACGGTTTGGGCCCTTTCTCTTGAAATGTTTTCATAGTGGACAGATTAAAAACTTTAAAACCATCTCTAGATGTGTTAAGGCTTTGGAGATTTTGTGCTGTCTTGAAAATTTAAATTCTATCTTTTGTGAAGTTGGAAGGAAGAGTAGAAGTGAAAGATGTTCCTCGAAAGTTTTCAAACTAAATTAATAAAGTTTTTTCGCTCTCTTTGGAAATATTGGAAGTTTAGTAGACTCATTTTAAATTTGTAAAGCATATCTTTTGTTAATGACGTTTTTTAGTGTTATTAAATAAATCAAACCAACCATGTAATTTCATTTTTTGTTAACAAGTTAGCAGTCTCAAATGCATTTCTTGTTATTGTTACTCATTTTAGAATAATTAATAATTAATGCCTGAAGTAGTTTAAATAGCCAGAAATATCCAAGTGTCAATTGAGAGAAGAAATCGAGCTTCAAGAGGATGTAAAATGCGCTGTACGAGAAATCAGGGAAAATTTTAGTTGGACAGGGAGAAATCAGGGAAAAGTCAGGGAAGAAGATTTTGTTCTTCCTGTGGCCACCCTGGCTAAGCAGATTTCATGATTAATTTTCTTATAACTTGAAAAGTTGTGAATTTTCAGAGAAAAAGTAACAGATAGTGTATTTTTTATACGTTTTTTCAAATTTTAGTGATTAAAACTAAATTAAATTAAAAATAATAATAATAATACGTTTCAAGTAAAAAGTCTCCGACATACCCTTATTAGGGGGAAAAAACAATTTATAGCTAAATATTGATGAAAGAAATGGCGATTGTTTTAACTCCTCGAATAAAAAAAATCTAACTTCAAATTTTCTATTAAATTAGTTTTTACTTTTAATGTGGAAAATATGTTTTTTAATAATAACCTTTTATAGAATAAACATGAAATCCTCTTAATTTAAATCTTATTAAAATCTCTTAATTAAAATCTTTAAAAACAAACAAAGTGTCTAAAAGTACCAAGTCCTCTTAATCTAAATTCATTTTAAGGCTTAGTTGTGGACCTCTTAAAAGTAAAAAAAATTTACAGTTTAGTAAAGCTGCATTTTAGTAAACATGCATCATGGATAAGCTTGTCGTTTAGAAAATCAGAAGTGGGTAATTGTCACCTTGGCTTTGAGTAATTAAGGTAATTACATTCACGCAGGGGTGGTTTTTAATGAAGGGTTGTCCCCGCTTAATCAAGTAACGGATAAACGAATACCCCGCTGATACGAATAAATCATCCCGGATCCGAATATTTCCCTATGCCGCAGACGCAATGCTAAAGATCCCCGCTTAAACAAATACCCCGCTTAATAGAATAATATTTCTTGGAACCGACTGTATTCGTTTAAGCTGGGCGACAGTATCTCTAACTAGGCTCAGGTATGCTTGTGCTAACATATTATTACTCTATAAAATTCGGAGTTTCATTCAGTAACTTAAGAATTTAAGAAAGCAAAACAACCTCATTCAGAGACAATGCTAAAAATACTTGAAAATCAACTATTAATTTGAGACGAAACAATCTGAATTTTAAGGCTAGTTGAAAGCCCGTCATTTAAAAAGTTAGAAATGGATAAATGCCGCCTTGGTTTTAAGTAATTAAGGTAATTACATATCGCACATCCAGAATGAAAGGGGCGCTTTTTTAAAAGTGTTTG
>JAXGGA010023963.1:0-12753 GCA_038373865.1 Uloborus plumipes
GGCGGATATCAGAGTTTCTTGCGTTCGCGAATCGAATCATAACGCTCTTCTGAACACAGAAAGAAGGCTTTGAGTGCGCATGCGTATAACGTATAATTGTATTTATTTACTTGCAGGCGAAGACGTTCAGATAAACTCTTCATATCATAGAGTAAGATTTACAGTCTGTTGTATCCACACTTGGTATAATAGTTAGTGCTGGTTTAGCTATATTACAGTTAAAATATGTTAATCAAAATTTTGAATACGTCTTTAAATCTTAGTGCAGCCGTAAAGTTCTTTCACTAAGAACTGAGAGTAGAAGTAACTTAAAAGTCATGTTTTTTTCCTTCCCATTTGGTTGTTGCATTTGAGGTTAATATTTTGTATGGGAAATTTTCTACCAACCAATTGAATTTATAGGGAATCAGTTAGTCGGTTGAGAGATTAAGTGCTGTTCAATCTAGAACTATTTTTCTAAATCATAATACATACAAGCACTGCAAAATATAAACTTGTTTTTACCGCGTAATACTGACAGCCGAGGTTCCAGTTTGAAACTGTAAAATGCACAGTAATACTAGCAATTTTATAGTTTATTACTGTAAAACTAGCAATTTTACAGTTTATTACTTCAAAATGAGCACTTTTACAGTTTATTATTGTAAAATTAGCTGTATTATACTGCAAAAACAGCAGTGTAATACTGGAAGCCGAGGTTCCAATTTAAATTGTAAAATGCGCAGTAATAATCTGTGAAACTAGCAATTTTACCTTTTATTATGTAAAGCTAGCAATTTCACCGTTTACTAATGTAAAATTAGCAGCTTCACAGTTTAATACTGTAAAATCCCTATAAATTTAGCTGTATTATGCTGTAAAAACAATATTTATTTTCACAGTGAGTTTAAGATTCAATTTTTTTCGTAAGATAATCAGATAAAATAAAAAACTAAAAAAATAAGTGTAATAATTAAAAAAAAATGTTCAGATGTTAAGTAGCCAATGTTTAAAATCATAATTGCGCCAGTTAGTCAAAAGTATTTCCCCGTGTCACGCGGCGCAGCTTTCTTTCGCTATTTTTTCACTCTAAGCTGATCTTTATACCAAGACTGCTACCATCTTATGTTAAGACAAATTGAAACAAAAATAATGAACTAATAAATAACATTGCTCGACGAAACATTGTTCCACTTGGATAATGAGTGCAGCAAAACTAGAAAAGCGTGTTTTAGTTTTAATGTGTTATACCTGCGTTTAGCAACAAATTGCAAACAGTACTTTGTTTTCTTCGAATAACAAAAATGTATAATACACAAGATATGCTCATGAAAATCACCAATTTATAGTGTAAAAATAAAATGGTTGAAACGTTGAAATCAAGTGCATAGAAATTATAATATGTTTATAACTCACATTACGTAATATTTTCTTTGAATTTTAGTGCTCTAAGTTCTAAACTAATTTTTAAATGATTGTGTGTGTGTGTGTGCGTGCATAATTTTTTTAATCTTTTTCTTAATTCTCTTACTTTTTTTGGTGTTAAAAGGGCGCAGTTATTACTGGAAAAAAAATAATAAAAGCTTTTATACGTTTACAACTGGCTAACATTTGACATGCTAAATGTTAGCCAGTTGTAAACTTATAAAACATTTGGCATACCAAAACTAGGCTCGATTATTTATTATTGTAATTACTACGGAAATACGGTTCTTTTTTTCTTCTTTTCTTGAATACTAATACATTTCTGCCCTTACTCCCTTTATTTAAGGCCAAAGCGGCAGGGCTAAATATTACAGCAAATCAATAAAATATGTTTAGGGTTTCAACAAGCCTATATAGCAACTTTTTCACACTGTCCAAAAAAATATTTCAAAAAGAAGATTTTTTAGTCTACCGTACTGACTAATGCAAACCGTTTGTTTCGATCGAATATAGGCACGCCAAATCCATTAACAGATTTTAAGCTTCTCGACAAGTATTAAATAATAATTTATGCTGGTTAATTTGGTTAAAAACATTTAAATTAAACTACCAGTAAAACTACCCAACATTTCTGGAAAAAGCATTTCTCTCGCAAGGCAGTTTGAAGAGAAAGTTGAAGGTTTTTTTTCTTTTTTTTTTTTTTTTAATTTTCGCCAACAATACATATTTCAATCATCTTGAACAGCTATTTTTACAAGTTGTATTTGACTCTGAAAAACATATTTCGGAATTGCATATTCTCAGCGCTAGAAATAAGAAGACGAAGAGCTCGGATGGTGTAAGATTCCTTAAGTTTTCTAAACTGTATTTCGAAACAGCGAATTATGTTGATGTAGTTTATCAGTCAGTCTTGTAATATATATAATACTTGCAATGCATTTGAGAAGACAAGAAACGTGCAAAGATCAGAAATCAACTTAAAGAATTATTTTCGTGGAATTATCCTGTTAGCTGCTACACGAAGGCTGCTGAGCGTTCTGTAAAACTCATATCTACAGCTGCTATAAAAGTTTGGTTCTACACAAAATGGAGACGTGCCAAATATTAAGCCATGGAAGAATTCCATGACAAAAAAGTACAATATTATTCCAACATCAAATAGTCAACATAACACATGACGTATTATAAAAATTTCTAATTTGTAGATTTAAAATTCATAATCTCTCTCTAACCAGGTAAAGTTAAAAACATATGTGATCTCATTTCACATCAATTGCATAGCTACTATGATTAATACTGCTATTTAAGAAACCAAATACGGAATTGAATTTAAAAAATATGTCCCGTGCTGATTTTTTACAATTAAAAAAAACCATTCATTTTTTGATGTCAAAACGGCGCTCCTAATATTCACACAAATATATAAAACAGTTTATGGAACACGTAACATTTCCACTCATTACGTAACATGTCTGATGTTTTTCAGCAACGTTTTGGGAATTTATTTATTTATTTTGTGTACAGATGATTTTTCTATGATATTTTTCTATTTTTCAGTGCCGTAGGGGGCCGGCAATATATTCTTCTAATGTTTAAGAATTTTTTGTGAGTATTAACTAGCTCATTCACACTATAATAAACACGAAGCGGTTTTTCTACATCTTAGAAATAAAGAACGTTGCTGTGGAAAAGTAAAAATTCTTAAAAACTCGTCCATGTTCATGAACAAGCATTAAGATTGTATTTTCAAAATATAAAAAAGAGTTCTTCCTGACGTTTAAACAGTCTTATTTTTACCTTCACAATTCTAAAACATGCAAATGCGGAATGCAAAAATCTGGACGAAATCCAAGAAAGCATTTTTTAGCTTATACACAGTGGGTACTACATCAGATTTAACTTGTCTCCTGCTGCTTGAAGTTTATTGCTGCCTTTTTTGTAAATATATACATATTTTAAAATCAAGGAAACACATTTATATATATATATATTGTGAAATTTATACATAAATTTGTAAATTGAAAGACTTCATAGGATCTAACGAATATTTATCATCTACATTTCTGAGGTAATTATCTCGCATTTTGGTTAAGAATTTTTTGCAGTGTGAATAAGCTTTTTGGTTTCAGTCGTCGCCAAATTTCTCTTAGCAATTATGCAGGAAAAAATACTAGCAACAAAACACAGTAAGGAAAATCACAGCAATTTACGTCGAGTAGTAGAACAAACAATTCGTGACTGCTTAAAAAATATATTAAAAAGATACTAAACAAAACTAGATATTAGACCTGATATCAATAAATATTTTGTAACTTTTTTAGAATAATTTTGGATTTAACTCTACTAATACCATTTTTGGTTAAAAAATATTTGCAGTGCTGAAACAAATAAAAATGATGTGTCTAACGTAATGTACGAAATCTAAACTAAAGAAAATATATTTCTTCCCCAAAAAAATGCAACACTTCTAAGTTGAAAAAAAGTTAGACGTGAATCATTGCACACGCGAAATAGGTCCGCTCAAATTAAAACATATTTCACATCCTTAAAGGCTTCTTCATTTTATTACTTTTTAAAAAGCGAATGTGTTCAATAAATAGGCCTTCGTTTTTTATACAGATATATCTATAAAAGGAACAATATCAGTGTCTTCACAAAGAGAATCATTCTTCATTTTCTTAAATTGATGTACAAAGAGAACAAGAGTGGCTGCTTCTGTTTCCTACTTTTATCAGATATCGGATCATCGTTTGCTCTATGTGATTAATGGAAAGCAAAGTATCTTTCTTTGAGAAGATATATTGCTAAAAGTATTTTTATACATATATTTTCTTTTTAAAAGAAGTGTTTTATTAAAAATAGCTAGCAATATATATAGATTGCAAAATTATATGTTTTAAAAACAGTGTGCGAACCGCGCTCGTGTGTGTGTTCGTGTTTGTGTGTGTGTGCGTATGTGTGTACAGTCAAGCTCTCTTATAACATCTTGACCAACCGCGAATTTGTATTTAAAAAATAAACTAGATACATTTCTTGATACAACGGTACGTTTATGGAAGCATAATTCGCTTGGTATTTTAGCGAACAAAATTTTTATGCTTTATAAAACTTTCAATGACTTAAACTTAGCTTAGCATTATTAAAAAAAATCTTCTGACAAACCAATGTCATTTAAAATTAGTGATGACAGATGGTTTTAAATTCGAATATCATATCGTGACGCCGACATCCACTGTTTTTGGAGTAGTGGAAGCATTTTTAAATTTAAGATGTGTTGACGGCAATATTATCCTTTTCGTGATTACTTCAATGGATAATGTTGCTAAACATCATCAAGCTAATGCAGTTTTGAAAAACAGACGAAAGTGACTATGATTACAACACATTTAAAGAATTTTAGACTGAATTACCCTCAATCTACTCAATGCTAATGTGTTTTGATATGCACTACCACGAAGGAACTATTAGAAAGAACATATAGTAATGTTTTAAGATTTTTACATCACATACATATACTAGTACAACGGAGAATAACTTTTTGCCGCAAATAAATGTATATTCAGATGTACAAAGAAGGAAAAAATATAAATATACTAGCTGACCCGGCGAACTCTGTTCCGCCTTAAAGGCAATAAATAAGCAAATTTTTAAATTGCTCTTCACTTAAGTACCTTGTGATACACGACATTTTTTGTTTTATTATCAGGCGCAAAAAGAAACAACGCAGATGGTCTCCCGACCCGTGAACATGCCACATATAATTGACCATGGGAAAAACAGTGATGTTCTCGATTCAAACCACAAACTTTTAAGGATTGGCCTTGTGATTTGTTGATGGTCATGCCAAATGCAAAACGGATCGGAAATTGAAGTCTTTTAAATTCAAACGGCATATCGGTTGGGTTCATCAGGATCCTCGGAATGAGAACTTCCTCACCTTTGAATTTTTCTTTCAGTATCGTTCGCTTAAATTACATTCTTCATCAATTCTCTAACCACCAAACGCGTATCGTTGCACAGTTTTGGTTGGTTTATGTTTCGAAGCATGATTACTATAGAGCCAAACTTTAGGCGTAAATTGTGCGGTGGTAATCCGGGCATCACAAAAAAGTCAAATAACACTTAATACACCGGTAACTCACAACATATTTTACTGCCCTCCAGAAGCTGTCAAAACATGTGCTTTATATCGCTCGGCGACAGAGGTTCAAAAAAGGCTTAGTTAAAAAGATAATTTTTTCGGACTGCTTATCAACTGACTGCTCCATCCATAAATCTATCCAAACAAACTTTTGTATATATATAATAGTAGTAAGAAGAACAACCTCTTTAACTGCAGTCCAGGAGCTATCCCACCAAGCGCTTTCCCCCTCTCAGCCTCAGAGACGTAAAAACTCTTAAGTGACAATCGTATCTGACAGCTTATCACATATAAATTTCAAGGGAAGTAACGCGTTTGCTTATAATTTACTTCACAAAAAGTCAAATAACACTCAACGCACCGCTAACTGACAACCTGTTTACTGCGCTCCAGAAGCTGCCAGAACATGTGCTTTATGTCGCTCAGCCATGGAGGTGTCAAAAAAGGCTTAGTAAAAATGCTTAGTCAATAAGACATTTTTCTATTTATGTAACTGACACACATAAATTATAGCCTATGTCCGTCCCCTGGCTTTAAGCTACCTACCCACCAATTTTTAGCCATATCGGTACAGCCGTTCTTGAGTTATAAATAGTGTAACTAACACGACTTTCTTTTATATATATAGATTTTAAGCAGTTTTTTCTTTACACTTCGATTTTTTTGCCTCCAAAGTTATATGATTAATGGAAATTTAGTTCTAAATTTGCTGCTGTTGTTATTGATACCGTAGGATGGGGTAACTTTGGGACACTTTTCAAAGTTTTACGCTGTTTCTTTTTTTATTTTTTAAGTTAGGTTACTGAAAAAAATATTAATATGTAAAGCCTATCTTCCTTTAACAAAATATAATAAGACAATAACTCTAGGAACAAGGGTATTTTATTAAAAAATATTTTAAACTGTCCCAATCTTACCCCACTAATTGGGGTAAAATTGGGACAGTGCATTATTTCCATTAGAAATAGCAAGAAACATGACTTTGTACCAATGGTACCCCACAATATTGTACAAGTGAATTATCTACCTAAGAAAAGACAAGGTATTATTGGTATACAAGAGTGTGTACCAATTACATTTCGGATCGACAGTGTCTTGTTCTTCATTGCTAGTAAAGCCTCTTGTAAATTTTCTTCAGTGTAATTTCTGTAGGGCCGTGTGCCAAGAGCTCTTTTATAATTTCTAGGCATTTTATTGTCCAATGCAATGCTGAAAAAAAAAAAAAAACTATTGTAAAAAAAACCAGTATACAAACTTTGGGGCTGTCCCAAAATTACCCCGTAAAGAGCTGAAAATTTAGTTTATAGGTTATATAAAACAAAATACTTTAATAACATTGTTAATTCTATATAAGATACTTAAGAAGATGTTTGGTATTGTGTATACGTACTTGAAAGTGATCTGAAGCTCACAATTTTTGAGGCAGAAGAGAAAGTTTCATCAAAACAAGAATTTTGTAAAAAACAATGGCAAGAAATAAAACTTGGCTGTCACAATGTGGTAGTAAACTGTTTCTGAAAACTGCCGCCAGGTAGTGGCAGAGTACAGAATGAAACAAAGAATGCGTTTGCAGATTGAACCTAAGCAGTGTGTCCCTCAGGGAATCCTGCAAACTAAAATTAACCCCTTGTCCCAATGTTACCCACCCAGCCCCAAAGTTACCCCATCCTACGGTACTACTCGGGATTCGAGCATTGGGAGTAGATGCATCTGTGCAGTTTAGGGTGGAATAGGTACAGCTTCCGTTTTTACGAGCACCTTTTAGGTGCAAAGGTCCAATTAAGGTCAACACACATGCCGTAAGACCCGTTTATAGGGTAGTCAGCCATTCAAAGCAAATATTCACATAGAGAAAGGACAAGGACATAAGAAAAGGAAAGTACACCCATGCCATAGCCGGGATTCAAACCAGAGACATCTCCATCTCCGTCAAACTTTTTTGACCTCTATAAAAAGTGACCGGCAGTTTTAAACTTTCGGAGTAATGGACAGCAAATCATACAATCATAATCAAAACCAAAAGTTTTAGCATGAATAATGCTAACATGCATATTCAAAGACTGCTTCCCCGAAAATGAAATGCATTTTTTTTCATTGATTTATAAGGTATCTGGTAATAAACATGAGAACACATCTTTTATTAAAGACACAATGGAGGACCGATTACGAGGAATCATATTTGGGATTAATTTTTAAAATAAGACATTTAATTACACAGTCCAGTCACATTAATGTGACCACCTGTCAAAAGCCAGAAAAACCACCTTTCGCAGAGCGGACTGCTACGAGACGTGCAGGAAGATATTTATGTAGGGCCCTGAAGGTGTTCACTGGTAGTTTGAGCTATGCTGACTCCAATGCTGTGGCCAGCTGGGCTAGATTACGCAGATGAGTATCCATGGAGCGAATAACCCGATCGAGATGGTCCTGCATATTCTCGATTCTGTTTGAATCAGGAAAGTTTGCTGGCCAAGGAAGAAGGGTAAACTTATTCTGGTGCTCTTCGAACCACGCACGTATACTGGCAGCTGTATGGCACTTCGCATTGTCCTGCTGGTAGATGCCATCATCCTGAGGAAAAACATTGCACTAATAGGTAGCCACTTGGTTCATCTGGGGGGTCAGTTGCTCAACGGTAGCCCGTCTTTTAACCCGAATGCATCTCCACAGCCGTCGTTTGCCTCTGTCATCTATGGCTCCTGGTGCACCACATTTTCCACGTCGCATATTTTTGATAGTCCCATTTTGCCATGCACGGTACACTTTTACCACGATGACAAGCGAACAGTTCAAAAACTCAGCCATTTTGGAAATGCTTCCTCTTGGCTCGAAAGCCAATGATTATGCCCTTTTGGACGTCGGATAAATCGCCCCGTTTTTGCATTACGCTAATGATAGAAATGGTTTCCAAGGCCCTCACACACCCTTTATACACCCTCAACTGCATTGTGCTACCAAGTGCCATTTGTGATTGGTAATTTGACGTCGACGTCGAAAGTACGTGGTGGTCACATTAATGTAACTGGACTGTGTAGTTAGTTTTAAATTCTAATCAGTTATTAATACCGAATTACAAAATTTCTTTGTCTTTAATTAAACATTAGCATTCGTGGAATCATTTTTTTTAAGATTTACACAGCTTTTAACACTTTCCGGTCTAAGCCCGAGCTCAGCTCGGCATCAAGTTTGAGCTACTGTTGCTCTGAAAATACGGATTTTTTTTTCGTTTTAATCCATTTTAGATATTATCTATGGACCTTTTGCTTTCTTAAAAAATATATAGATGACACCACCAATCAGAATTAGCTGCAGGAGACGCTAGGCTTATACGAATTAGTGCAAGCGTGCGACAGTGCAAATTCGTGTTTTGAAATGTACCACACCAAAGCAAATTTTGCAAAATAATGTGTATTTGAAAATTAAATCTTTTTTTAAATATTTGTTCAAGATTGGGTAAGTTTTTAATTAAATTTGTGCATATTTTCATGGTAAAAAATTATATTTTCCTATGCGGAACTTTTTTTCAAGTTCCAAACATGCATTTTTCGACAATTTCTTACTAAATATTAATTGTTGATTTGCTTAAATAGGTCTTTCATCATGAAAGAAAGCATTTTGAAGTTATTAATAAAATTAAAATTACCAACATTAACTTTTTCCAAGTATTTTTTTAAAAAGCACGAAAAGCGACAAAAACCCCCCAGTCTGGAGGAAGATGCGCGGTCGAAAAGGCTCAGACCTGAAAGTGTTAATCATCGGATATGCATTAAAATTAATTTAAATTGACAACGTAATTTGTGTTGACTTTTAATGCGACTAAATTTTTATTTTTGCAGGTTAACTTACAATATTATTTTTAACTTAAAAAATTGTGTAGAAATAACGTATTTTGTAACACTTTAACGAGTTAAAGTTCTTTTTTATTTCTTGAAATTAAATTATTTTGGTGTAAAACCAAATAAATGAGTCCAATTGAAATCACAATTAAATTATAACTGTTAAAACCATTTTTAAGAATGAAAGATCTTAAAACCTGTAAAACACATCTAAACTTCCAATGCATTAACACCTGTAGTAAAAATAATAAAAGTATAAATTGTATCTAATAGATCCGTTAAAAAAAAACCATGAATGTAATTGACGATGGCAATTACTTTTACGAATAGTCCTAATCCAATGGTACACGCATTGCCCTCGAAATACCAGTTGCCGAAGGGAAACCGCTGACAACAATGACAGGCAGATTTAAATATACAGACTTCTCTAAATTAAGTATTGAATTTGGCGAACATTAGACAGACATTTAGGCATCTCGCCAACTTGATGCTAACTATGAACGTATAGCCAGCTTTATAAAATAACAGAAATCAGCCTCTATAAAGAGTCCCCAGAAAAAAAAATCTATATATCTGGTACTCAAATCCCTGGGGAATGAATGTTGGAAAAAATGACGTTAAAAATGAACCCGAATAAGACGCTAGTTGTCTGAATTCTGTAACGACTGAGTCTCTGCAAGAGGCGTGAAAAGACACACATATATACGTACAAAAAATCATTCTTATTCTTTAGAAATACAGCTAGTTAGAACAATAATTTTCAAAAAGAATCATTTAATTTCCTTTTAAATTTGAATACTAACCCAGACTTAGCCTGCTCTTTTAAAACAAGTAGCCCTTTTTTTTTTTCTTTCTGAAAAGTTCGTGTTTACTTATAAACTTTTGCTACGATCCAACATCAAACACTCGATAGAATAAGTTTCATATCAGAATGAATAGGTTTCTATTTAAAGGACTAGCTTCTTTTTCTTTTCTCTCTCATTTTTTTTTTTTTCAAACGCAGATTAAATATTTAAGCAGACAATATTTCTACATCTAATAAAGAAATTTAAACAAAAGTATGTTAACACTTTTTGTTCATTAGTCTTTTTGTTTCAAAAACAAACTAAAAGAAAACATTCAAAGTTTTACATCAAACCACATTCGACTACCAGTGTTTTATGTTAAAGTTCTGATAGCACCGTATTTTTTTGTTCTACTTTGAGCTGGTAAATCAATAATTTGAGTGTTATTTGCGTTGATTGTATACTTTAGTCTGTAGGTTTTCAGTTTAATTTCACCATGTATCCCGAAGCTAATAAACTACCTTCCACGTTTGAAAAATAAACATGGAATTGACATTTAATATAAAAATTAGACTGTTTTGAAATCATTTAAGTTATGGGAGGATTTTTTTTCACTATGGTTTATTTCTACTTATTTATTTGTTTTAAATTAAAACAAATATTTGTAGGCGTTTAAACTATAATTATCATTGATAAAAAATATATCGGTCTTCTATAATATAGGCATATCTTGCTATACGGCCATATAAGTTCATTGAAGCTTCTGAAAATACCTTAATCGTCTTTTGCACAGCTTGCGTGTGACTGAGAAAGCAGACCAAGTCATCTTCTAACATCGATCCTGACATTATTTCCTTTAGCTCCTTCCTTGCGATTGATTTTTCATGATTGAAGCCTCGCTTCAGCCGTTTTGATTTTTCTAGTTTCCTTTTTGTAACGGCTTTACTAATTAGTTGTCCAAATGCTTCCGATGCACTTATTTCGAAAAAAAAACAGTTCTTTGATCATTCAAAAATGAAACTAATTTTCCAACTTTATGATTGCTGTAATACTTGCAATACTCTAATGCATCAAATTTTAAGCTAAAACGTCAAAGAAATATAATTCAGATTTTGGGAAAAAAATTGCAGCTGCACTCTTATTTCTCTTACGACACACTATTTTTTCCATTAATCGGTACTCACTTTAGTAGTCCCAAAATTCCTCTTTAAAGGCTTGTTTCAAATTCCTTGATATAGGCTGCCGTGCATTTTCATTAACCATCTAAAAAATGACGCAGTTGTTGAACATAATCATAGAAGCGTTGAGATTTCAATTGTACAACCAAATGATTCCGTGCATACTGTTAGCATCAATTGGCAGTTGTAATTCGCTTAACTTTAATAGTGTTCCTATTAAGTAAATTTTATATTATTGCATCGGTTATGATGTTTTGAATCTTGGTTATTGATTCGTAAAACTGCCTTTATACAATTTATAACTTTGCGCAAAGTATATTTAAAATGATACAAAACTACCATTTCGCACGACTAAACTGAAGTAATTTTCGCTTTAATCCGAGTGAAAAAAAAAAAAAAGCGTAATGAGACTGGTAGACAAAAGCTATGCGTTTGCGTTTACTTAATAACGTAAGTATATAATGTTAAAGTTTTATTGTTGTTATCAATGTAAATATAATAAGCTTATCAGATTACAAAAACAAACATTGTGTATGAAAATTAATAGAAACTATTGACAATAGATAAAAGATTCATATTTTGCAAGGAAATTTCTAACACGCGTTTTGGAGCGTAAAGAATCACGTTTCTCGATGCACAAAAGTGTAGCTTTAAGACAAAAATGAATCCAGTAAAAAGGGTTTCATTGGACCGAAAAAGGGGTTTCATAAAACTTTGAAACACGTGTATGAAGTGTTCTTATAAAATCTGCTTTTTACGCTGCTTGATTTTCTTAGACAATTAATGCTTGTATCTATAGAAATAAAACTGTGTGTGTGTACCCAAGTAGCACACTTCGTTTTTTAAAGGTTGTAAAATGGTTATTAACGTTGTAACAACCGCTTAAAAATGTTTATAAAACGTTTAAAGGTTATTTGTGCTACATGGGTATGTTCTCAATACCAATCCAGTTTATGTAGTATTTTGACCAAATTTGCAGGAAGGTACTTTTGCGCATTTGGAGAATCGTATGGAGGAGAAGGTTAAGAACGAAATGTTCAAATTTAAATTTAAAAACCTAAAAATGCCATAAAATGGCTCTCTCTACCCGAGATAACTGTTGGATCGTCTCAATTATGATTTCTTTAGAAATCACAGCGTTAAAGAAATCTGCCGTTTTTAGTTGAGTGCGAAAAAATAAACTGTTCTTTTGGAGACTGTTACCCTTATTTTATTTAGGGTTTTTAGAAACTGATGTACATATTCAAATCGGTCACTTTAGGCAGTTTTTTTTTCTTTTGGAGACTTTTGAGGACTGTTGTCCTTTTTTCTAATGTCAGTTTTTTGGGGCCGTATTCCTGTCCTTGATGGGGATTTTTAATAAACGGTGTCCTTATTCAATAAAGGATTTTTGTTTCTTAGGTAAACAT
>JAXGGA010023964.1:0-12752 GCA_038373865.1 Uloborus plumipes
CTTTAAATTTTTCTTAGAAATTTTATTTTTCCTACAAATTTTTTATTGGAATTTCAACATTTGATTTCTGCTTTGACAGTTCAAAAATAAAAATGATTCTAGTTAATATTGTTCCCTAATTGATAAAGGTCTTTTAAGATTCATTTCACTAATTTAGAAAACAAACCTAAGATATTCATTTTAAAATGATAAATGACAAAAACAAAAAGAGAGAAAGAATTGGCATGAAGCAGTAAGTAAGCCAGTGCAGAGACAGAAACATGCAGTACACAGCAAACTCCGTTATTCCATCTATGGACTGCAGTTTCGTGCTTTTTAGCACTCGTCAGCATGGAATAGGGAAGTAACTGAACTGGAGGCAGAAATCCTCTATAACAGCAAAGAGAGTCAAAAAAATACTGGTAGCTAAATTACACTTTACAGTAGAGTTCTCCATTGCACAGGGTTGGGTTTTTGACGTCAAAAACCAGTTTTTGACATGACACGTCGAAAACCTGTCAAAAACCCGTCGAAAACTTGTCAAAAACGTCGAAAACCTGTCGAAAGCGTCAAAAGCCTGTCGAAAACCTGTCTAAAACTCAAATACAGTGGTTATTGAGATTTTTTATAAACGTATAAGGTTTTTCATCCTACAAAATATTAAAATTTATGCATCTTATCAATCAAGTTTAATGAACATTAAATTAATAAATTTAATGAAAATTATTTCTCATTCTTTTAAACTAACTTGTTTTGCTGTGAAAAAAGTTAAATATTAAAACTTACATCTAGTTCTTAATGAAGTTTTGTTTAAATGTTTAAAAACTATCAATTAGTTACCTCATCAGTCAAGTTTAATAAAAATTAAATTAATAAATTTAATGTTAAAATTAATTCTCATTCTTTTAAATTAACTTGTTATGCCATGAAAAAAGTTAAAAGTATTAAAAGTTAAATCCAGTTTTTAAAGTAGTTTTGTTTAAATATTTTAATAACTATTAATTAGCTATTTTATCAATCTAAAAATCTTTACATCACTTTAACCCTTTCGCTACCAATGGGACATATATGTCCCGCAGTTTCAAATGACACTATGGGCTAAATATGCTGTGTATTATTGTGATGACATGTCCCGCTGGTATTCCTTGATATCACTGACAATTCAGTGTAATTTTCTTCCTTTTTCAGAATTTTAACAATATTTGCAATATAACTGATATGTATTTAAGTACTTATTTTATTTTTTTCTCAGAAAAAAATGGCAGTGAAAGGGTTAAAGTGATTTTTTTTTATTTTGAGTAAAAGCAAAACTAAATTAATTAGTACTCAGTGTACAAATCTGCTAAATATTTTTGATCAAACTATTTTATTGATTTATTTATTAGTTAAAATTTATTATTTCAAATTAAAATTAAAAAAATCACTTGTAAAAATTTATTAAGTATACCCAAGACACACAGCACTTAATGTACCCACTTCATTTTTAAAATAAAAAAAATCTGTTACAGTAATTCCTTGAAGCAATAAAGCCATATTCAAAAGCCATATGCTTGATTTTTTAAAATGCTAGTTACCATTATTTACTCCCGAGCCCTTCAATTATGATTAGGATTGCTTATTACACTTTATTTTAATAACCTAAAACTCCAAAAGTTTACTTCAGTGTCTGAAATCAGAAATTGTCAAATTCATTTGAAAATGTATTTTGATTATCAATATCAAATTTAAACATGTTTTGGACAGAAATTTAGGTTTTTGACACTTATGTCAAAAACCATGTCAAAAAGGGGTTTTTGACATGACGGTAAAAACCACGGTTAAAACCGGATAAAACCTCCGACTGTCAAAAACTTGCCAACCCTGCCATTGCAAAACACAATTTCATGGAGAGAAAGAAGGGTGTCAAAATTAGCAATTGCATGTACATTCTTGACAATTTCTATAAGGGATGAGAAAAAGAGATTTCTCACTGTTAGTACCTAAATCATCATATTAAGAAAATTAGTAAGAAATAATAAAAAGCAGTCCATCAGGGAGAACATATTTCTAGGGATATATATTTCTGCATGGAAGCAATACATTCCGAGGCAACAAATGAAGGATTTCAAATAATCAGTTTGTAGGAATATATGATTTTGACATTGAAAAGATATCCATACTTGACACATCGCATGCAGCAAACATTTTGATCTAAACAGAGACATCAAGCAACTAAGCAATTACAAAATCCCCCTAAGGAAACATTTTAGAATTAAGGTTCCCCTGCAATACACCTATTACACCTCCTGCTCGGTTTCTGATTCGAGAGACGCAGTTTTGTTCTTTATAGAACTCATCAGTCTGGAGTAGGAAGTAACATAGCTGGAGGCAGATACCATCTTATAGAAGCTAAAACATTAGGTTGTATTAGGATTTTATCAGAAAACGACAAAACCATGCAGAAACAGAAGTTGTATGGGAAAAACAAACTTTTTAAAGATGGGGGAGGGGTGATTGACCCCCCCCCCCTCGAATTTATATTTTCATACATGTGGGCATGGTTTTGTTGCTCTGGATGCAATATGCATTGAGCACCCTTTAGCTCCCTACCCCTACCTAAGCTCATCATTTGGGGGGAGGGGGGGTTAATGCCCCCAACCTCTCTCCTGGAAATTAATGTAGTACAAGTGGGGGGTGATTCTTGCTGTTCTTTGGTTTCTTTTACAATGAGAAAAAATGATTGGCCATTCTAAAAAATTTGAAATGACAAAAACATTCTCACCTTTGAAATCCCCGACTCCATCATCATCCGAATCTTTGAAAGCTTCCACATCGACTTCATACATCGAAGTCTTCTGGTACCAATCGAGACGGGGGGCAGGGGGGCATCGTGGTGCCAGTATGATGATCACCACAGCCCCGACCAACATTGCGATCCACAGAAGCCAGAAAGCCACGAACAAGAACATCCTCAACTTCACCCAGAAGGGTTCGTTGGCGTATTTCATCAGCTCGTCTTTACCCATCCCCACAGTGGTGTGGGATATTTGGATATCCACTTTGGCTTCTCCGTTTTTGCCATCATAGCCGTCCAAATCCACGCTCGTGAATTTCACTTTGTTGGGATCGTTTGTCAGCTTCTCCTTGGCCGCGGCCTCTTCGTCCATGTTGTCGACGTGATCTTCGTGCTGATCGCCATTGCACGGGGCTTGTTCGTCGCCTTTATCCATTTTTTCTATTGACTCGAGCTTACCCTCAAATTTACTGTGTCAATGTATTATATAAGAGTGCGATTCTACAGTTCATTGATTGACAAAAAAAAAGCCCAAAAGCACCGACCACAGCTAGAACGTGTTCTGCTTGAAACGAAACGAAGGGAGAAAATGGGGGTGAAAATCTGAGACTAAAAGAGCAGGCGGCAAAGCTCCCAGAGGCTGATGACGTAATCACTTTCGGCTGACAGCTGTGATAGGCTAGCTGCTCACTAGTTCCGGAATCGGCAGTCGGGCGGGCGTTAGCTAACGGAGCAACGGCTTAAATAATTTTTAGATTTAAGAAAAATTTCATCTGTTTTAATTTCTTTGATTTGTAGCAAACAACTGTTCTTTTTTTAAACGAAACAAAGAAAAGAAGTTTGTCTTGTTCTCACTTTGAATACGTAACGCTGATGTGCGATTCTCCTCATGGATGTTTAAGATGATGCAATGTTTCAAAATATTAACACATTTGGAGAAGAAATTTTGTCAGGATAGGAATAAAGACTTATTTTTAAATTGACGCCCACAAATGTTTTTTTATTACTATTTTTTTTTTTTGTTTCAAGGCCGTATTTAAGGGTTGAGTTTTCAGCTTTAAACCCATCTAAAAATTTTCAAAACTATTCCAAAAAATGCTTTCTAAGGTCCCCGTTTTAAAAAATAATATTATTACTATTTTATTTTTAATTTTCTTATTTACTTTTCAATTTCATTTGAAAAATGAAACTACCATTATGGAATGAAAATACAAATTAATTGATTTTTGCAGTATTTATCTTTATTGTAGTTTTTGCCAACATAATTTCATTCACAACAATCACCTTTTTAACTGGGGCGAAGATGCTTTGTAATCAGAGGTGGCGCTAGGAAATGCCCGACAGGGGGGCACAGGTATAATTCAAAAATTAAAAGTCCCCCCCCCCTTTCCCAGTGTTTTAATTTTTTATGGAGCATTCCATGGGCGCCCATAGGCAAAATTTTAAGGGGGGGCTCAGATATTTTCCTCATAGATTACAGTTAAAAGATAGTAATATATATCTGTGGCTTGGTTCTAAAAGGGCCTAAGTCAAAAATGTTAGTTTCGAGAAAAAGGCGATGAAAGATATTTGAGATTTTTTAGAATGCTATAACTTTCTAAAATTAAGATTCAAATTATTATTTTTTCGTATTTGTTTATTGTTAGTGTAAAGAAACATTATTTTATCATATAAATTTTTTTAACCTGTTACTATTTTATGTAAATATTATGACATTGGCTGACATTATAATGGAAATACAACCAATTTTAGTTTGATATTAGACATTGGCCTTTGTAGAATTAGAGTCTTACTAAAGTGGAAACTTTTGATGTAAATAACACAGAATGTGAAAAAATTGACATTGACCCTTTTATAACCAAGCCACAGATATATGGGCGATTCTCTGTAAACTCGTCATTTTTCACCCGAAATCTGTCCGGGCACGGTTTTTTGAAATGTTCGTGAAATTATAATACTATTACTCAGAAAATGAATCTATTACTTTGGTTTGAAAGAGGGCCAATTGAAGTTTGTGTTTTTCTGATAAATCATGATAGGGGGTAAGTACCCCGCCTAGTATAACTAGGCAGGGGACTGTGCCAGGTGACCGTGTTTTTGCTCTTTGTTGCGTAATATCTGCGAAACTATTGGAACATAATTAGTTACGAGACTACCTATAAATTTAAGCACAAATCGTGGATATAATAACTAATATGTTTTATAATTAAATTAATTGACATTAAAAAAATCACTTCCCAGAGGACTGTTTTTGCAACGACCCTGATGCATACTTTCAGCACAAATGTGGCTCTCAAACTAAGCAAAGTAGCGTTCCAACACCGTTCCCGGCGATTTCTGCTAATTCACACTGATTACTTTAAACGTCATGCTAAAAGAATTTGCAAAAGTTATAGATTTTTCGTATTACAGCCTTGAATTTGTTGCAGGGGACTGTTTGAAAAAACTCCGGACAGAATTTACATGACAATTTTAAGTTTTAGAAATACGTAATTATACCTTATTTTGTAAGAAAAATATGGCTTCATTATTCTATTTTTAGATATTAATTGCCAAATTTATGTAGTGTTAATAGGTTTTTTGAAATACTATCTTTAACAGTTCGACTATGGGATTGGGACAGTCAGGGGACTGTGTTTTTGGCGCTTAGATAATTTCTAGAAAAAAAAAATTAAATTGTTATCACTCCCAAGGCCGTAGCCAGCGGGGGGGGGGTCAGGGGGTCAGAACCCCCCCCCGAAATTTTCAAACCTCAAAAGTTTTTTAAAAAGTATTCAACTAAAAAAGAAGAAAAAAAAAAAAAAAGAAAATTTCAAGGTTTGATGGTCGGAGGTCCCCCCCCCCCCCGAAGTTGTGACGGGTCTGAGGTTTTTGATGATATAAAGAAAAATTAGAATAATAAAAATAAAAAAATCCTTTGAATAAACTTGAATAGAGGTCATTCCATATCAAGTGTACGAGGCGTCCCCACTCGACCCCCTCCGATTTTGATGAAATTTTTTTTGGATGTATGTATAAGACTAGCATGAAACCATACCAAATTATAGCTCCATAAGCCTTATGGTTCAGCCAGAAAAAAATATTTTAGAAAGGCCTCTTTTCGTGTCTTGAAAGAACTGTCCAAATCGTCAAGTTTGTGCTTTTATTGCTCGCGACCTAAGACGATTATCAGACTCAAATTGGGTGATTCTGATCACTGTTTAGGGTAAAATAGCCTACTTGTGTAACAGAAGCTCCATGCACTGTAGATTTTTTGCAATTTGCTGCCAAAGTTGGTAAAAAATCGTATTTTGGCAAATTTTGACCATACCTTATCAGCTTGTATCTGCTGAGAGAATGACTTTCTGAAGCTAATTCTTTCCTCGTTTGTAGCCTGATAGTTCGTCCGAAAGGTGTGCTAGTAGCATCTCGATAGCTCAAATAATTGCTGAATTATGCGAGTTGAAATTCCAGTCAAATTTCTTTTTTCTCAATTTTGTATCAATTTCAAAGGGCAATATCTCGCAAGGGTCATCTTAAATTTCAAATTTCTTTACATCATTGGAAAGAACACACTTTTCTTAACTAAAAAATGGTATTTTTATTTTTGAGATAAACCAGTTTCAAGGGGATATGGCAGATCAAAAATGTGTACGTAATTCAACGTGAAATCAAAGAAAAAAAGACATAGACCTCAAAAGTTGATGTCAATTTGTTCTATTATTATTTGCAGGAGCTATTGTACTTATGTTCTGATGAAAAAACCCTTTTTTGGATATTTTTGAACTTAAGTGTTTGAGTGCGCATTTATAAAAACTCAAGAAAAAGCAAAAAAAAAAAAAGTTTCGTTTTTAACAAAAATAATTATCTTCTTATCGCTGCTATAAGAGCTTGAGTCTCTCTATGTGTTATTTTTAAGCTCTTGAAACAGAATTTCGGATGATATGTCACTTGGCAAGGTTATAGGTCATTAATGTTTCAAGGTCATAAAAAGCATTTTCCCATTTTTCATTATTTTTGTTTATGGGCAAATTGCAATCACAGGCTGAAAGACACATCCTCGGCAGTATAAAGAATGGATTTTCAATTACTACTTATCATATGTTCAATTACTATTGTTATCATTTATTTACACGGTGGAAATAATTGCAATATTCAACTCTATCGAAAACTTTCGTTATCGCTTTTTAGAAAAATAGCTCTGCAGTCCTATTATACATATTTTTTATCACGTACACACCATATTAACTGTTTTATTTATTATTTATCTCATTTATTAATTATTTTTATGTAATTTATTTATTTATTTATTTTTTGAAAAAGTAAACAATGCTTTTTATGAATTTAAAATATTAATGACACCTTGCCAAGTGACATATCATCCGAAATTCTGTTTCAAGAGCTTAAAAATAACACATAGGAAAAGACTCAAGCTCTTATAGCAGCGATAAGAATATAATTATTTTTGTTAAAAACGAAACTTTATTTTTTGCCATTTCTTGAGTTTTTACGGATGCGCACACAAAAACTAAAGTTCGAAAATATCTAAAAAAGGTTTTTTTATCAGAACATAAAAACAATAGCTCCTGTAAATTTTAATAGAACAAATTGACATCAACTTTTGAGGTCAATGTCTTTTTTTCTTTGATTTCACGTTGAATGACGTACACATTTTTGATCTGCAATATCCCCTTGAAACTGGTTTGTCTCAAAAATAAAAATAACGTTTTTTAGTTAAGAAAAGTGTGTTCTTTCCAATGATGTAAAGAAAATTGAAATTCAAGATGACCCTTTTGAGATATTGCCCTTTGAAATTGAGACAAAATTGAGAAAAAAGAAATTTGACTGGAATTTCAACTCGCATAATTCAGCAATTATTTGAGCTATCGAGATGCCTCTTGCACACCTTTCGGACGAACTATCATGTTACAAACGAGGAAAGAATTAGCTTCAGAAAGTCATTCTCTTAGCAGATACAAGCTGATAACGTGTGGTCAAATTTGCCAAAATACGATTTTTTACCAAGTTTGGCGGAAAACTGCAAAAAATCTACAGTGCGTGGAGCTTCTGTTACACAAGTAGGCTATTCTACCATAAACAGTGATCAGAATCACCAAATTTGAGCCTGATAATCGTCTTAGATCGCGAGCAATAAAAGCACAAACTTGACGATTTGGTGATTTTTTTTAAGACACGAAAAAGAGGCCTTTCTAAAATAATTTTTATTGTCTAAACCATAAGGCTTATATAGCTATAATTTGGTATGGTTTCATGCAAGTTTTATATGTACATCCAAAAAAAATTTCATTAAAATCGGAGGGGGTCGAGTGGGGATTTTCTCGAAGTTTGGGACACTTGACATGGAATGACTCATAGTTCTGCGCACTATTTCGCCAAAGGAGTTTTTTTCTATCTTTTCAACTTAAAACTAAAATTATTCCGTCTCTCCTGCTGGTCTATAATCTTTAACGGGATAACAAAATTTATGGCACTTGTCGTTGAGATTTATTTATCATGGAAAGAGACAGAAGATCCTCTCCTTTACGCCACAGAACAAGTGTGGTCCCCTTTTGGGCTTACTGCGAACAAATTAGCAAAAAGTATAAGATTTTTTAAAAACTTCTATCTCTTAACACATTGATCACAGTAAAAACACATACAGATGTTTAAATCAGTTATTATATTTATCAATGGAGAGGTGATGAGTTAACGAAAATGCATTCTTTGTTTTCTGGGTGCGAAGTGTTTTGTACTATATTTCCCGACCCCTATAGCACATAGCAATTTATCGTCGCACTCCTTTATGTTCCTTCCTTCGGTCCCACGGATCCCACGTCACCAAGTCGCAGAGAAGGTCACCAAGTCGCAGAGTTTCTTTAATTATATTTTCTTCAATTTTTCAAACATGATGTCGTCATAAATTCTGATAAATTTATTTGAAAAATAATGCAGGAGAGGAGAAAGACTCCTTTCCTTCTTCCCAAAAGCCTATTGATTAACATCTTGTCCATTACCTCAACTTCGCTCTCCTTCCTGTTAGTCCAACATACTCCCAATCATAGGTGGCTGGTGCACCAAGAAATTGGGGGATCAAAAGAAGTTTGTGAGGGCGGCACCCTAAAGTTGTTTTTTTTTTTTTTCTGTAAAATTTGCCTATATTATTGGATTTTAACAAATGACCTCCAAAAACTTTAATACAGTCTGAAATGCAGGATGGATTTTACTGTAGATATCCCCTTTGCAATTCAAAGTTCCTTTCTTGTGAAATAAGATGAGGAAAAAAAAACATTTTTGTGTTATTTTCAGTTTTTAATTTTCATGAAATAAATCAATCCACCCAGTAAATAACCGACCGTTAATTTTTCGCTCTAAAAAGTGAAGGGCAGGGCCCCTTTACTTTCGGAAGTGAAGGGGAGCAGGTGCCCCCTTGCCCCCCCCCCTCCGTACAAACAGCCTTTGCTCCCATTGCGTCATAAAAGTTGCATTGTTTATTTTTTTTTTCAAACAAACTTTCTTCACTTCGAACCCCCCCCGAAAAAAAATCCTGGCTACGGCCTTGATCACTCCAAATACAATTGGGCCACAAAGTATTAATGCTTTACTTGTATTAAGAGCGATAATTACTTTATTACACTTTATTATTTTTAAAATACTCAGTCCGGACAGCTAATTACCAGATTACAGAGAATCCCCCATATATATGTGTGTGTGTTTTTGCTTGATTTACTAAGAATATGAAAGTACTAGACTCGTTAAGACATAAATTTTTGTAATTTACTCTGACTTTAATTGTTGTTGAGATTACCAAACACATTTTGACTGCTTATAGATAATGCATTATGTGCGTCGCAAGGCCGTATCCAGAAAAGAATTTCGGAGAAGGCCCATTTCGCACATTGACCAAACACATTTTTTATGTTATGAGTCTTTTTTCTCACTGATTCCCCCTCCCCTTGCTGTTTCTTGTGTGTGTTTTTTATTTAATTTATATTTTTGTTGCTAATTGTTTGGACTGACCTTTATTGGGGTAGGGGTATTAAAAGAGAGATGCAATGAACTCTTTTAAATGGGGTAGAATATTCGCAATTTTTGCGGGTCCGGAGGTTTCTCCTTGTCCCCTTGGACATTTTTGAAAAAGAGTTTTAAAATTCTGCATTTTGAGGTCTTGTATGGGGCAATTAGGATATCAAAAATATGTTGGAAAAATAGACAAACAAAAAATTTATAAATATTATAGATAACATAATAAAATCAATCAAAATATTTTTTTTTTTTTTTGTAGTTTAACAAACAATTAACATTAATCGACAGAGAGGAAGAGCTAGGGAGGAGAAAATATAAACAAAAATCATTTTCTTACATCGATTTCAGTATAGTTACATAATTGTTTTTAATCAGTTTCCCAACTCACCGACAGAAACAGCACTCAATAGACAATGACCAATAGTATGAAACGCCTAAAATCCTTTAAAAGAAATAGTGCAAAGATTTTTTAAATTATTGACGAGAGAATAATATTCTGGCCATTCGGTTAATTCATAGTTTATTTATTTGATAAGAAATATAATTGAAGCACTTTTTAAGGAGTTTCAAAAAGGTATTTAATGATTTTTAAAGACTCTAGAACAGGATCGGGCCCGTGCCCCCCCCCCTCTCCTGAACTATTTTGTAATGTGACAGCAAAAAAAGTTTTCTTTTCTCCAAATTCTAGAAAAGGTCGAATTGTCTTGCCATCAGCCCACGGTTTTTCTTAATTGCTAGTTCGCAGACATGGGGGAATTTCCCATGCAAATGTGAAGTCAGTTGACCCATGAATCTGCCTTTGTTTTTCCATGTAAGAATGTTGGAAGAGACACAATGTTATAATTCTGAAAGCGATTTCAATGCTGATTAGTTATTAAAATTTGGCATTTTTAATGACTTATTCATTAATGAGTGAAGAAAAAATGTTTTCCACAAAAAGTACTGAAAACAAAAAAAGTTTCGGAGAAGACCCATTTCGCACATTGATCTAATTTCCAAAGGTGGGGCTCGGGGCGCCCATGGAGCATTCGCATAAAAGGTAATCATTCTGACCATAAACCCAAAACAAAACAGTACAAGTATTAGGATTAAATTAAAAAAATTAAAAAACCCCAGACCCTGATTGCCGACCTCATATTAAAACGAACTACACTGATCAAAAAGCATTTTAAATTTAAATACATTCAGTTGTTTTCAAGAGGACCAGGTAAACGCGGAAAAGGAACGATAATCCTTTTTACCCGACTACGGCAAAGCCTAAAGGAAGGGTTATGTTTTTATCAGTCTGGCTATGTTTGTGGTTAAGGATGTTCCACCGTAGCTCCTAAACTTATTCATTCGATTTTGATGAATGAGGTGCCAATCGATTCGAGTCTCGAGTGTCATAGGCTACTTTTTATTAGAATTTAACAAGAGGAAAAATCGATTATTCCTAGACAAGCACCGATTTTTACCGATATTTTCGGAGCTAAGTGTGTTCAACAATGAATTTCCAGTGTAAGGCTTACCTAGATTTTAGCATGAAATTAGTTCAAAGCAATATATATATAGAAGATAGTTATTAAATATTTGTTTCAATTCATTATTTTGCACATGCATTTTTCCAGTTAAACTTGAATTTCAAGGTTTTTGTTTTGACAACACTTGATTCTCGTGACGTGAAAACTTGTATTTAAATAGGCAAAAGTTTCATTTCGAATTACGTTTTTACCCGTCTACGGCAAAGCCTAAAGGAAGGGTTATGTTTTTAGCAGTCTGGCTATGTTTGTGGTTAAGGATGTTCCATCGTAGCTCCTAAACTATTCATTCGATTTTGATGAATGAGGTGCCAAACGATTCGTTTTCGAGTTTCGAGTGTCATATGCTACTTTTTACTAGAATTTAACAAGAGGAAAGATAGATTAATTCTAGAGAAGCACCTATTTTAACCGACATTTTCGTAGCTAAGTGTGTCTTAGTTCAAACTAGAGCCGCTATATAGACAGGCCGACGCATCAAGATTAAGTTTCACCACTTTGGATCCAATTCCTTAACTTTTACTTTCAAATTTTCATTGTTGCGGAGTAGGGTTACCAGAAAAAAGTTTTGGCACATTGCTAAGCTTTGCCAAATCCACGTGCCGCTAATAATTGCTCACAGTGAAAAATTACCAAAATGCGATTACTGGCCAGAAAAGACAACCACTCAAACACACAAACACGCGCTGGATCCAAAGTGGTGAAACTTAATCTTGATGCGCCGGCTCGTATATATAGGGGCCTTAGTTCAAACTAGAGCCGCTATATAAACAGGCCGACGCATCAAGATTAAGTTTTACCACTTTGGATCCAATTCCTTAACTTTTACTTTCAAATTTTCATTGTTGCGGAGTAGGGTTACCAGAAAAAAAGTTTTGGCACATTGCTAAGCTTTGCCAAATCCACGTGCCTCTAATAATTGCTCATAGTGAAAAATTACCAAAACGCGATTACTGGCCAGAAAAGACAACCACTCAAACACACAAACACGAGCTGGATCCAAAGTGGTGAAACTTAATCTTGATGCGCCGGCTCGTATATATAGGGGCCTTAGTTCAAACAAAAGTCGCAATCAACAATGAATTTCCAGTTTAAGGCTGACCTAGATTTTAGCATGAAATTAGTTAAAAAGGCCAAGTTTACGTTGCATTAAGGACATTGGAGGGTTTATTTATAAGCGATCTGGACCCACGGAAACTTTTAAGCAACCCTCATGATTCAGCGTCTTTGATGGAATTGGAAAGGCTGAGAAGTTTCGACACTGCTCAATAAAAATTACCCAAACAACTTTTCATACTTTTTTGTTTATATTTAATTTTGTAATGTTTATTCATTTGCTAATGTACAGTGGAGTAAAATAAAAAAGTTTTAAAAACCTGTAACCCGACTACAAAAAAGCTCTAAAAAGTAAGAAATAATAACAAGTTTAAAAACTATAACCCGACTACAAAAAAAAAGCACTGAAAGGTAGGAAACAAGGT
>JAXGGA010023965.1:0-12751 GCA_038373865.1 Uloborus plumipes
GCGGTGGAGCTTAATATTCAAAGGTGGTGGGTTAAATGTTGTGATTGAACAAAGGGTATGGTTTGGAAAATGAATCTGTTATGTTGTAATGTTGATGGTTATAGGGTCGTTAATCAGATGTTTATACGTGGAAAAGGATATCTTGGTTAAACGGGACTTAAATTTGAATTTGTATATGGCATTAAGTATAAGGATTCTTTTAGTATATCTTTTGAATGTCTACTTAATATTGGCGGGAAAGTAAAAAGTAATCGACAAAGCTAAACACCGCCTATTTCTACTTTTTTATTTTAAACTAGCGGTACCTGCACGGCTTTGCCCGTGGTATAAAATTAAAAGTTCATTTGTAAAATAATTGATGTAGCAGAAAAAATGCTCTATTACAGTTTTATTCAACTATAATTCCTTCAAAGTGATATAAAGATCTGATATGTACCCCACACTACTTAATTTTACGTGTAAATTTCTTAGTAGATGCCATAAGTGCTAAAATAGTGCTTGGAGTGAGCAAGATAACAATTCAAACATTTGTATCCCTAGTTTGCTACGAAACAATGCAAAAAAATGTTTTACAATGATTAATCTCCTAAATATCGTCGTTTTTAATATCATTCAGTGGATTTTTCGCAAAATATCGCCAACAGTGCCAAATTGAACCTAAATCAAAAAAAAATTTTTTTTTCGCCAATTTGGCGTCAAATACTTGGCGATCAAAAGCTTGGCGATATGTTGCCAAGTGGTCGCGCCAATTCATATCACTTTTGTTAACCATATCATATCACCTTGCATTGAAAACACTGATTTACCCGATAAATGGGGTAAAACACCCCCTTGGAACATTCGAATGCAACCCCAAGGGAGATGGACAAAAATAAGACAAAAGAGAAAATAAGAACAATTTTGTTGATAACAGAAACCAACAAAAATCTTACCAAAGTTTAAAAGAAGAAGAAAGTTTTCTTTCCTAGCTTAAAAAACAAAACAATACATTTTCCGAAATGAAACACTTTAAAAAAACGATGCAATATCGCAATTGATACGATATTTCGTTAAACTGTGCTTTAGGTACCCTTTTCTCGCTAAATGAACGATAGGCGCGCCAAGCGTGGTTACCCTAGCTATTTTGCGTAGTTGACTTTTTGAAAACGCGCCAAGCAGGGTCCCAAAGCATCTTCACCGGGAAAAAGACAGGGTTGCCAGAGAATTGGAACAAAAAAATACTACGCCTCCTCTAAAAAAAAATATTACAAAATACTAACTGTTTCCAAACGTTGCCAAAATCAATGTTGCTGAAATGCGAAATCTATAAAAATTAAAAAAAAAAATCCGCCAAATCTTTTAATTAAGTCATTAGTATATTGGAAACAGGGTTGCCAGAAAAATACTACGCTCCTTATTTGGGCCGAAAAAATACTACCGTGGAATGAAAAATACTACGTCTGGCAACCCTGGAAAAAGAACGAAACAAAAATAAGTATGAACACGTAACCATAGTAACAACATGAAAAGTTGATTTCCGTTGATAAAATAATTCATTTTATCTCTCTTTTCAAACAAATTTTATTCTAGAGCTCAACCATTTTAGAATCGTTTGGCTTGCTTTACTGAAGGTAAGCCTTGAATTTCGGGATTCTAAAAACAATTGTTACAGCTCTCCTGATTATCGTAGAAACTTCGAAAAAACTTCATTTTGTGCAGAAAATTTCAAGCTTTCGAATGACATAAGAGTTGAAAATGCGTGTGAAATATTTCTTCCCTATTTTATCGAATTTCCGCTAAGAATTCGAATAGAAAAAGAACGAAATGGAATTTTCGAAAAATCGCTTCGAGGTGCAAAACTACATGCTACAAACTAATTTTGTACCAAGTGGCATGAAAATCGACCGAGCGGTTTTGGCGCTACGCGCGTAACAGACAGACAGACAGATCCACCTTTAGCTTTATTATTAGTAGAGATTTTATTGGCTGCTTTACACTGCAAAGAATGAACTCTTATTTTTAAAGTATAATAATAGCAGCCGAGATTCCAATTTAAAACTGCAAAGTGCTCAGTAATAAACTATAAAACTATCAATTTTACAGTTTCTTACTGTAAAATTAGAAATTTTACAGTTTATTGCCGTAGAACTTAGCTGTATTATGGTGTAAAAACAACAGTATAATACTAGCAGGAAAGGTCCCGTTTTAAACTGTAAAATGCGCAATAATAAACTGCAAAATTAGCAATTTTACAATTGAATACAGTAATGTTAGCAATTTTACAGTTAATTTGTGTAAAATTAGAAATTTTTAGTTCATTACTATAACATTAGCTGTATTATAATGTAAACACAATGTGGTATTAATCATCCCACACTTTCTTTGATTTTATTTATCTTGCAATGCAAATCACAAAAGATTCCAAATTATTCTCTTTCCTTGCCGTTTTAAAAAAAGAAATGCTTGGCTGGGCTAAAAATAGCTTTTCTGTTTACGCTAATTTGTTCCACTTTATACCGAAGTCTAACTGCCACTGTTTTGATCTTATATGTGCAAGGCACAACGGTTTTTCTTTTGGAATGTTCGAGAACATTCTTTTTCAACTGTCATTGTTTTTCTAGCGTGGTAAATTTCTGGAATTTTTAGGAGTTGAGCTTGAGTTTTTGATGTGTGTGGACGCATCAAGTGTTCTTAACACTTGATGCAAAATGTCTCCCATAATATGCGAACATTGCTAATAAAAAGGATACTACTTTTTCGTTTATGTTTTGTGCTCGTGCTTCATTTCTAATGGAATTAGTCCCAATGGATTACCATGTTGATGTCAGCCCCGAGGAATCATGTGAGTACAAATTTTGCGATATTTTTACACACACACATCCACCACAACACCACAGTTTATGGTGCCTCGACCAGGATTCGAACCAAAATTGAAATTTTTGGGTTCGGTAGTTTGAAAAAAAAATTTTTTTGAGTGCATTTTTCTGTAATTGCTTTTGATTTTGAAAAATCATCATGGCTCGTAGAAAACAAGTATCAGCTGATGGTGGTCAGGCAATACAGAATAACCAAACGAGGAACAAAGTCACAAACACAAATTCAGTTACACATCAAGCATCATCAAATAACATGGATTTGCAAAACAAAACTCCGTTTTTGCTCAACGTGACTTCATTTTCGGGAGATCCAAGTGAAGTGGAGTATTTCATTGAACAAATTACAGACATTATAAGCATAAATGAATGGGATAACAAAAGAGGAATTCTTTATCTCAAGAGCAAATTGATGGGTGCCGCCTTAAAATATGTTCTTGAAACACATGAGTTGCGTCGTGCAACCGAAGTTAACACAATCACAAATGCATTGTTGGCATTCTTTAAGCCCGTAAAACAAAAGTACACAATGAGAGATTTTCATTCCATTAGAAAGGATTCCTCGGAATCGATACTTAATTTGGCACACAGAATTCAACTCATTACTGCTTCTGTTTTTGATGTACAAAATACTGATGTTCTGAATGAAATTCGTCTACAAAAATTTCTTTCTTGCATTGATCGGGATCTTCGTGCTAAAATTCTTGAACTAAAAATAACATCTTTTGATAATGCTGTGAAACATGTCAATGCTATGCAGGAACTTATGTACACTGTACAATCCTACGATACTGAAAAATTGTCTGAAGAACATGTCAGTACATTGGAAAACAAAATTGAATTGTTAGAAGAACAACTGAAGAACAAATTAGTTGAAAACAATGATGTAATTCAAGATAGTGTAAACAAACAAGATAATGAAGTAGAAAACATATATGCTTCAAGTACACGGTACAGAAGTACAAGAAACTTGAGATCAACGTCTAGAAAAATTGTTTGTTATTTTTGTAATCGTGTGGGTCATACTAGACTGAATTGTTTTTTATTTAAGAAAGCTATTGCTTCAAATACTCGATTTCGTAGACAGAATCAAAGTAGAAATTTTTCTACAAATTCCAATTTTTATAATTTTAGAAATGGAAATGCAAATTTTGTACCACTTGGTGATCGCTCTCGTGGAAATTATTTTGCATATGATTCTGATAGTTCTAGAAATGATTCTAGGCGCTACAATTTTCGTAATTTTAGTAGACCACAGAATACAGATCATATTTGGCAAGATAATGCACAAAATAAATATGATAACAATGCTCAAAAACATGTTTCGAATTTATTGGACACCTCTTTTGGTCGTCAAAAAGAACATAAAATTAACTATAATGACCAAGGTACACAATCGTCTCCGAAAAGTCTTTTTGAGGGAACACATGATAATAATACACAGGAGTGCAATCATTGGATGCCACTGGGTAGTAATAACACAAATGTCATGTATTATCCATGTGTGAAAAATTACGGGTGTCAACCAAGATCTTTATTTTCTGAAAACAACATTCAACCCCAGCAATGTCATGGTTTCGCTGGTAATCCGACTTTGTACACTGATACAATGCTCTCACAAGGAGAAACTGTTCGATATAACAAAAATGTTGAGGTACCGAAGCAAAAATCTACTGGAAAAATTGTTTTGTCGAAACATTCCTCAGTACAAACTTCTCCGTTAAAATATAAACAAACTGTTGTTACACTATCACCGGAGGCTCAGGAATTTATTCCGTCTGCTGTGTTGAGTTTGAGTGATAATAGTGATCAAAATTATTTGTCAAATAAGTTACCGCTCATCAAAATTCGAATTGGTACGCAGGATTTAGTATGTTTGTGCGACACTGGTAGCACAATTTCAATTTTGAATCACGCTACTTTTCAGACATTTAAAGATAAAATAAAATATAAATTTTTATCTCGGCAATTGACAATTTCCACTGTTAACTCTCAAGTTGATTTCATATCTTGTGTTGAATTTTCATTCAAAATTGAAAATCAATTCTTCAGACAAAACTTCTCTACAATTAATATGAGAGAGGAATCTTCTTATAAAGCCATTCTAGGTTATGACTTTCTTTGCAAATATAATATGTCCATTCAAACAACTAAAAATGTTTTGATATATGACGGCATACACTTTCCACTTTTGAAAGATGATTCTGAATTATTTGTAAATAATGATACTCATCACGTCTCATCTCAACCAGTAAATAATGTGGGTATTGAAGTTGTAAAGACATGTAACAAAATTTTGTTAGAGCCTGACTCCAATGCATATGTTCAGGTATATGTTGAGGAAGAAATTAAGGAACAGCAATTTGTGTTCGGTTTAAATACCTCTGTTGAAAATTTACATGCTGATGAGCAAATCATCAAAATTGATTTATCCACTAAGAAAATTGAAAACCAAAAGAAAAGAACTAACTTTTATGTTTTTGTTGAAAATAAAACAAAACACAGAATACATGTAAACAAACACCAAAAAATTGGTTCATTGGAATACATTGAGGACATTAGGGAAATTGATGTTCCTAATGAGAATTTTGATGTGAATTTTATTCAGGCAACTCCTGAAGTTCTTGAATTGCGTCGCAAAGAGTTTGATTTGAAAAATTTTGACTTACGTCATTTGTCAGGAAATGAACTGAAATTGTTTCAGAATTTATTGAAGGAAAACGCTGAATGTTTTTCTAACTCGCTTAAGTCAATTGGACATACTGATAGAGTAAATGCTGATTTTAAATTTTTACATGAATACCCGATTAGAACTTTACCTTATCCTGTTCCTTATTATTTACAAGCTGAAGCTCAAAAACAAATTAATGAACTCAAAGAAGCAAATATAATCACACATTCATTATCGGAATGGGGAATTCCGGCGTTGCTCGTGAAGAAACGAACCGATGATTCAGGTGTGCAAAAATATCGTCTGGCCTTAGATCTTAGACTAATTAATTCACTGATAGCTCATTCTTCTTATCCGTTGCCAAAAGTACAAGATATCATCAATTCTTTGTCGCAATACAAATACTTTACCACGATTGATCTTCATGCAGCATACCACCAAATTAATTTACCAGAACATGTTAGAGATAAGTTCTCGTTTGTTACACCTTGGGGTGCTTACTCTTTTTGTCGTTTGCCATATGGAGCACGTACATGCAGTTCAATTTTTCAGCATCTTGCGGACATTATATGTCAAGCTACTGGTAAAACAGCCATAATGGCATTCCAAGACGATTTTGTCATAGCAAGTAATTCCAGAGATGAGATGCTGGACAAGTTAAAAGCATTATTCAAAGTTCTCCGTGAATTTAATGTCACCATCAATCCGAAGAAATGCACATGGTTTGTTGAAAACATAGACTATCTAGGATTTAACATTTCCAAAAATAAAATATTGCCCGTAACATCAAACATCCAGAAAATTGTCATTTCCCACACCGAAGACAAAACGTCAATTAACAAAATTCATAGGGATTTGTTCCTATTATAGAACTTTAATCCCTTGTTTCTCTGACTTGATACAACCTCTTAATCAGTTGACGCATCCAAAGAGACAATTTATTTGGAATGATGCCATAAACGAAAATTTTCAAAAATTGCAACAAATTTTTTTTAAGAAACCATTCTTATCTCAACCAAACTGGAATGATGACTTCTATGTAAATACTGACGCTAGCAACTTTGCTATTTCGGGTGTGCTTATGCAAAAGAGAAATGATTTATTCGTACCTATATCGTACTTTAGCAAAATGCTATTACCGGCTGAAACTAAATATCCTGCAATCAAATTGGAGTTGATGGCCATTGCAAAAACATTACAAGCGTTCAAAAGTTATATTTTCAATCGTCAATTTTATATTTTGTCCGACGCTAAAAGCTTAAAATTTTACAAAAAGACTTCTTCCCCTGCATCCTTAACAACTCGTTGGCTTATGGCAATTAGCGAATTTTCATTTATATTTTTACACATTAAAGGCTGTGACAATTTACTTAGTGATTATTTGAGTAGGACTGATTTTTCAAAAAATACAATTGATATTACATCTAATAAGGAAATTTTATGTGACACTCAAATTAATCCGGTAGTCGACATAACTACTGAAGCTGATCAGACTTTTCCACAAATTATAGAAAAGGAAGCAGATTTTTCATTATCTAATCTGAATTCTATTACTGTTTTGAACCAATGTATTAATGTATTGAATGTACTTAGTGAAGAAAAAGATGCATTGCTTGAAATAACCAACGCAACTTTCCTAAAAGAACAGTTAAAAGATAAAAAATTATCGGTTATCTATAATAACATTCTGAATCGTGTGGCTTCAGATAAACACAAGAAATTTTGTATTCATCCTCACACTCAACTCTTGATGTATTGCAAAGATAATTTTTCAGAAAATGATCAAGAAAATTTGAAAGTTGTTGTACCTGACGCATTAAAGCCAAAAGCTCTTAGCATTGCCCACCACTCTCATTTTGGTATACAAAAAACTTACGATTTTCTTTCTAAAAACCTGTTTTGGGAAAAGATGTATGTTGATTGTCTGAATTATTGTGCTAGCTGTACTAAATGCATTGTTGTGAAACCACATCGCTTGAAAAAAGCGCAATTGATGGAAACTTACTCTCCATACAAATGCGGACAGCTAATTACAATGGATATCGTGGGCGTATTCTCAAATGGAAAGTATATATTAACAATTATAGATGCATTCTCCCGACACTTGGAATTATATGTGTTGAATAACATCACGGCGGTTTCTGTAGCTAGGGCAGTCTTCAAGTACGTCACGATGTTTGGTAGACCTGAACTTGTGTTGACAGATCTTGGTCGTCAGTTCAATTGTGAATTATTTGCAAAATTTAATCAGTTATTTACTATACAATTAAGACATACCAGCAGCGCAAACCCACAAGCAAATACTTTAAGCGAAAGGGTAAATTTAAGTTTAAAAAACTCCATAAATGCATTACTAGCTGCAGGACTAGATTTTGATTATGCGGTGGACGTTCATAAAGCATGTTATAACGCCTCAACTCACTCAACCATAGAATTTTCGCCAAACCTTATTCACTTTGGAAGAGAACTTTCTCTAATAACTGATGTTGTTAATTTCGACATTAACCCTTCTCTAGATTCAGCTTTTGAATTACACAAAATTTTGGAGCAAATGCAGTTTGTTTATCGGAGAGTTTATGAAAACTCTGTTGGCAAGAAATTAGCACACAATGAAAAACATAATTTAAATTGCAGACCACATAATATTAAGCCAGGAGATATTGTTTATCTACGCTCAAAAAATAAATTCAAACCATCAGTAAGTGGTCCATTTTTTTGCAAGAAACAAATATCTCAAGTATTAGTATTGATACAAACTCTGAATAATAAGTTCGCTCCAGTCACCAAGGTGCACGTAAATCGACTTGTAAAAATACAAAGAAGAAGACAAGAGCTGGTTCAAAATGATCCAGTTAGCATGGAAAATTCAGTACCAAGTCCATCTGTTGAAAATGGGATTCCATCAACATCAACTGAAAATCTTCGAATTCCAAATAATAATAATGAGTCATCGGAAATACAATTAAATTCTCCGGAAGTCTCTGAATTAATTCAGAATGATCAACAGAAGTGCTTGTCAAACAGTAGACCTAGATCGCCCTACCAGCTCAGACAGAGAAAAAAATGAACTACGCCTATCTATCTCCCATCAGTTCTTCAAAAAAAAAAAGTTTTTTTTTTCATGACTTCATGCAGTTTTATTAGTTTTTTTAGTTTGATTAGTTTGAAAGCCTGTTGTCTGATGGAGTTTGAGGTCACCGCATTCTGTCAGTGACTTGTTGGAGGACTCTAACAGTACTCTTGCGTTCCTGTTTTGCTTATCGAGGTTGGCGCAGCTCTACTGCTTTTAGGTGTCCGATGGAGCTTGACTGATGTGATTTCCTGGATGACATGGACGGATGTCTTTCTGATGTGTTTTCGGGTTAGGGCCCTCTGCTAAACCCATCTCCTTGTCCTATCCTGATGTCCTGCTTTTCTACTGAAGGATGATTTAGCTGATATTTATATTTCCTGGCTATCCACTCGGATGATGTGAAGCATTCTTCAATGCAGTGATTTTTTTTTCAGATTAAAAATTGATAACTTGGACTTCAGATACCCATCATAATAGACTGAACACTTTTTTTTTCTAACAAAGGAATCGTCTATTTTTCATCAAGTCAAAATAGAAAATTTTTAGTTTTTTTTGTTGTTCTTTTCTGATATTCAAATCTTTGAAAATTGTTGGGATGATATTTCAGGTATAGTACTTGTAAAAAGTTACTTCAGTTGTGGAGATACTGAATATTGAAATGTAGCGAAATTTGGTATGAAAGTAATGTACTGTATATACTTGTAAATTTTATTTGAGTATTTTGCCAGCTTTGTTTGCTATTTAAAAAAAAAATGAATGAGTGCTGCGTTTGATTGTGTGAATAACTACTTTTTGGTGCTCCTTGTAAGGCTTCGCCCATGTTGAAATTCTGTGATCACAGTATAGTTTTGTTGCTTTTCCCCATTTTTGATTATTTTGTATAAAGGTACATTTATTTTGGATATCAAAAGTTTATAGTGCACTAAATACCCTTATTTCGACTTCAAAACTATTTTCTAATTTGGCAAATTTTTTTTTCTTATAAAAATGATACTTTTTTGGTACCTTGTCAAAATTTGACTTGCTTGGAGTACTGTTTGAGTTCATGGAATGATTGGTATAGTTTTGATTAAGTGATAAGTCACTACATGGCAAACTTTTTTTACTGTTTGTTCTTATTGCATTTTAAATAGTTCATATGTCTATGAAAATTAATATGCTTGAGAAACATGTTTGTTTAGATTTTTACTGGCTAGATTTTTTTTAAAAAGAGCCATTTTATGAAGTTATGCTTGCAAGTGTGTATATATGAAAACGAGTTCGTAAACTAGAGGATTACTAGTACTGTAAATTTTTGGTTTGATCATGATCATTTTGTTTAAATTTGTAACTATCTTTTGGCAGGCATTATATGTGTTGAAAGTACTTCTGTGAAAATTTTCGTCATTTGAGTGAAAAATTGATTTGACTTGAAAATGATTAATTTGTGGCACAAATTTGTTTATACTTGCTTCAGTTAAGCTATACTTGGAAAATTGAATGATGGATTTTGAGAAATGAAAATTTAGGTGCGAGATTTAAATTTTGTAAGGGTTGATATTGTATGCCAGCATGTGAATAATCCATCTTGCACAATTATTTAAAAAAAAAAGAGGGAAGTTCTCTTGGAAATTTTTTTGGAGTTTGTACATGATTTGTTGTGGATTTTATGTACATATGTCAGTAGCCTTTTTCTGTTTGAGGTAATTGCTATTGCACACTTGGAGATCATGTAAAATGTTTTTTGAATTTGCCAGCCTTTGCACATTTCATTTGTTTTTGTAAATAGTCAAGCCTTTCTTTAGTTACTGTCAGCAAGAGTGGCTGAAGAGTTTTTTTTCTTAGTTCTGTTTAAAGGGGGAATGTGGTATTAATCATCCCACACTTTCTTTGATTTTATTTATCTTGCAATGCAAATCACAAAAGATTCCAAATTATTCACTTTCCTTGCCGTTTTTTAAAAAAAAGAAATGCTTGGCTGGGCTAAAAATAGCTTTTCTGTTCACGCTAATTTGTTCCACTTTTTACCGAAGTCTAACTGCCACTGTTTTGATCTTATATGTGCAAGGCACAACGGTTTTTCTTTTGGAATGTTCGAGAACATTCTTTTTCAACTGTCATTGTTTTTCTAGCGTGGTAAATTTCTGGAATTTTTAGGAGTTGAGCTTGAGTTTTTGATGTGTGTGGACGCATCAAGTGTTCTTAACACTTGATGCAAAATGTCTCCCATAATATGCGAACATTGCTGATAAAAAGGATACTACTTTTTCGTTTATGTTTTGTGCTCGTGCTTCATTTCTAATGGAATTAGTCCCAATGGATTACCATGTTGATGTCAGCCCCGAGGAATCATGTGAGTACAAATTTTGCGATATTTTTACACACACACATCCACCACAACACCACACACAACATTCATTTTTTACAGTGTATAGAATTAACCTAATTTCTCATCACTTGTTTTTCCCCTTCCCTCCCGTAGATTTTTAAAGCACTTTAAATAATATTGGTTCTTAGAATGCTATTCAAGCTAAAAAGGTTGAAACTGGAAGTAAACTACTGTTTCACTGGCGAGTTATATTTGTAACCACTTTTTGTTTTTCTTAAAGAACAAAAAATAAAATCAACTCATTTAGTAATCTAGCAATAGAGGTTAAATTTACAAGGTTATGACTTCTAAACTTTGCGTTGCTTTTTCTGACTTAATTGAGCATGTTTATTGTTTATAAAGATACAAAGTCAACTGCAGTTTTTGAGTGGTGTCACTAAGAAATCACATACTTATTTTATTTTATACTTTTTAATGCGAATCAAGCTTATATAAATAGTCTTTAGAATTGAAAAATTTTCTGATGTTTAAATAAACTTGCTTTTTGATACATAGCATTAGAAACAGCAGTTAGAATAATGCCAGTCGGGGTAAAATGGGTCAAAAAAGAGCAATTTTACAATCAGGCTCTGACAGCAAAAAAATATATTGATTCAAACAGTGAATAAACTGGCTCATTTTACCCCATAGCGTGGGGTAAAATGAGTCACTCCTTAAAGGATTTGATTTCACGATTTATTGAATAGTAGTTTCATACTTTTATTCATTAATGAGATAACAATTAGTATAAAAGCATTTCTAGAAAGCAATATTGTCCTCTTGATTCATCTCAGGGCCAAGAATATCTAGCACTGTTTATGATGCATCATCCTTCCAAACATCATATCTCTCCGAGAACAAAAAACTTTCACTGTATTTTTAAGTTTCATTACATGTTATTCTACATGGTGGGAAAGAATGATAGCATGAAAATATACTTTTTTGACATTTTCCTCAAAAGACGTAACTTGTTCCAGTTTCCAACTTTTGAAGGTTGCTATCAATGCACTTCGATTCATTTATGAGTTTCTTTTAAAGAAAAGGTTTATTTATTATATATTTAGTTTTGCGTCTGTGTGTCAGTTTAATTGAATTTTTTTTTATCTTTTTAGGCTTTTTAGATTGCAATCTTTTCAATATTGTCAAGCTTGTTAAAATTTCACATGTTTCTTTCTGCATGCGTGTAGTTTTCTTTTTTGGTAACTTTTAAAGTTTCTTCTTTACTTTTGGTTATTGGTTTCGGTGAGAGTGTGCTTATAATAGAAGTTTTAATATGCATAAAAATAAAACACATGCTTGACTCGCTTGTTCCAATATCGAAGAACCAGCTTTACTTGTTGTTGAGGTCTTAGATGTTGATTCCATTCATTTAACTGCATTATTCGAATTCAGCTCTGTAGAATCTTTTTCAATGATTTGGTTGCTCAGTTTCTCTTTGGGGAAAATAAGATACTTTTGCTTCACTCCTAACAACATTTCTTGAAGGATGTTCATCGAGCAAATGCTGTGCTCTTAGTTTTTCATTTTTAATTTAATTTAATTGTTTTGCACTATAAACTCATATATTTGTGTATCAAAAGAATGACCAAGCAATATATTATTTGTTTTGAATTAGTATGTTCATGCATGACAACAAAACATGAGTTAATTAGCAAAAAATATGATCAGCTCTTTAGTATATGCTAAGCCTAACTTAAGGCGAAAAATGACCCATTTTAGCCCACGTTTGTTTTAGTACTATAAAGAATTCAGTTTCGCTGTCTTTTCATCACCATTTTTGGATGTTATTCCTGAAAATGTGCTCTATG
>JAXGGA010023966.1:0-12750 GCA_038373865.1 Uloborus plumipes
CATCGCAGGTTTTTTGTCATTTTTTGGCTCCCTGAAAATATTAAGGGGAAGCTCCTGTTTCCCAAGCCTTTTGGGTAATCAGGCCCTGAATACATTACTACATACATTAATTCAATGTCGTTTGAAACTAGATTTAAATTTCCAACATCAAACGCTTCAATTTGACTTGTTTAATTACTGGAAGAAGCTTTCCCAAAGTTCTGGGTATTAGAAATATACAATGGATGTTTTTTCCTTTTTAGCCATGTTAACTTTCAAGGGTACAGGATATAAATGATATTTTTTGGCTCACTTCACAATGATTTCTACTAAAGGATATAATTAGGCAACCATGACCCAGTTTCACTTTATGATTAGAATTATCTGCCAAAAAAAAAAAAAAAAAACTTATAAGAATGCAATCCATAAACATGTAAAATCATTTATTTTTTGATAACAAAACATGATAATACAACAAACACACAAAAGACAAATATATTGCACTTTTTAAAAGCCAAGTTTTTAACTTTAAAAAATTAAAACATTTTTCTTCTTATGTTGACTGTCTCTGTGTTTCTTCAAATTCGCCACGCTGCGGAAATTTCGGCTGCATGTCTCACACTTGAAAGGTTTCGAGTTAGAATGTATCAGCAAATGAGTCTTGAGGACATGTTTTTGAGTGAATGTCTTCTTGCAAACAAAACAACTGAAAGGCCTCTCCCCTGTGTGTGTTCGCATGTGCCTCTTATAGTTGCTGATGCAAGGAGTGTGATAGTTACAGTGTGGGCAGCCATGCACAGTTTCAGCTACTTGGGATGTCACAGAAAACATGGTAATAGTCGAAGTGTCCCTTTCCAAGGGTGAAATATCTGAAAAGTAAAAATAACAGAGATAAATTTAAGGAAATTGCAAAGATTTAAGAAGTAATTTAGAAAAAAATGAAGAAAATTTTAATACGTTTAAAAATATATTGTTTATACATCTGAAATGTCTTGAACATTTTCCTGAAATCTAAATCAAATTAAATCCTGAATGGAGAAAAATAAGTTCTAAGTTTTAGAAATAGAAAATATTCTAGACATTTTCCCTAATGATATTATTTTTTAACCACAAAATCAGACAATGCATTTTCATGTAAGAATGATTTTATTAAATTGTGCTTACAGTAACAAGATCAGTATACACTGCATACCAGGCACGTGCTGTGAAGGAATGCCCAGGGTAGGCAGATGAGATGATTTGTGGGATAATAATGCATGTGTTGAAAAACGCATATAATGTTAAGTTAACCATATTAAAATAGTATGAATATGAATGATATTTACGTAGTCCCTAGTATAAACATATGCAAAGATAAAGATATTCCTTATAATCATAAGTTTCCGTTATTTTTTGTGGATTTGTAAGCTGTGTTTTTCTAATAACCACCATCGTGTCTTATAAAAGAAATACTTTTCCATTTTTGGTATCTCAAACTTTGGTTATGTCGAATATTTTTCTTGGTCCCTCTTACTTTAAAATATTTTTAAAAATGACAGGAAAAACTTTCTATGTTATGCTTTGATTGGTTTATTTTTTATGTCGCTTACCGTGCTGAATTAGATTGTTATGCTGAGTATAAGAAAAATTTCCAAAATGACATACAAATTTAGCAATAATATTAGTATGTTATGCTGAGATAAGACAAACATAAAATAATAAATCATACTTATAACATGAAAAAGAAGAACATCAGTCACTTTCGAAAACTTCTAATAAAATTGTAAATTAAAAGTAAGATACTTCAACGCAAAATATTTCAAAATTTCTAAATTATACTTATCTAATGACTAAATATACAAAGTAGTGAACCAAAATGAAAGATAGAACAATATTACAATCACACAACACAAAAAAAAATTACTAAAAGTAAATAAAATTAACAAATAAGCGACTGAAAATAAGGTAAGGGTCCAGTTATAGCTTGTTCTTGTCAGTTTATGACTTCCAGAAAAGCTCAAATGTTGTTTAAAGCCATTCATCCAGCTGCAAGCTGTGTCCTGACAGACTTGATTTAATTAAACTGTTTCTGAAAACTTTTTTTTTTATGCTTCAACTCAAGTAAAGTGGTGCATTTTCGTTATTCCAGGATTAGCTTGGATTTCTTTCATTTTAAGTTATTTTGAAATATTGTGGGGGGGGGGGATGCAAAGAGATTTGAAGATCGCAAACTTAGGAAAAAAAAGTCGAGGAAAGTCAAATCTGTCGAAACAATAGTTCTCAAACTTTTTTGCATTTTACCGATTACAGTCACTATTTACGTTTTAAAAAGGCATGGCCGGGGGGTTCTTTTTCATTGTCATATATTTTTACAAACGGTGCAGTTAATAGAGGGCTCAGAAGGTTCAGAAACTTATTTAAAAATTATCATAATGATTTCCATTATACTTAAAAGTAAAATAATTCTTCTCCCCTTTGCACCACAGTTGCAAATTCATTTTTTTTAAAATTTAAATAGGATATACTATATGATAATATTATTTAGACAGAAGTCATGACATTTGAGACACTTGGACAAATATTTTATGGAATGGAAGAAGGCAAAATCAAATACTAAATAAAAAGTATTTAGCCCCTTTTGCTTTTGTCTCTTAAAACGATTATGATTAAGAGAAAAAAAAAATAATATTAAGCATCAAATGATATTTAAGATTCTAGAATTAGAAGCTTAAAAGCTAAAACCAAAAATTTAAGACATAAATTTAAATTTTAAAAAAAAAAAGAAAAAGGTTTTGTTTGCTTACAATGCATTCCATTATGGGGTACCACAAAAAAAAAGAACATTAAAAATAATTGTTTGCATTTCATAAATTACTTATTTACATTTCAAATAAATGGTATTCCTTTCTTGAATCACTAGCGCAGTTTATATGATTTGAGGGATTTTCGACACCAAACCTACTCTTCACCCCCTTTCGATCATTTGAATACTCTGCACCAATGATACCTCACAGCATCACATTCGTCTTCACCTTATCTTCTCTACTTTTCCTCTTCTGATTAAAAAGAAACTTATTTGTCCCATATTGCATATTTTCCTTGAAATTGCACATACCCTATACTGTGTTTCTTTTCAAACTAAAAAACTTTTAAAAACAGTGCAGGCGTCAATCAAGAGAGAAATTAGGTCCGTTCAAGGACCCTTTACAAAATTCAGGTACCCAAAAAAGGACCCTTCACAAAATTCAGGCACTCAAAAAAGGACCCTTCATAAAATGCAGTCACCCAAAAAAGGACCCTTCACAAAATTCAGAAACTCTAAAAGAGATTCTTCACAAAATTCAGCCACTTGAAAAATGGACCTTTCACAAAAATCCCACACTCAAAACCGGACTCTTCCCAGAAATCGGAGTTTCCGGAATGATTGGGAATATTTTTTGCCGTAACTATTTTTCACAAAATTAGGAATTAGTTTTCACAAAATTCTGAACTATTTTTCACAAAATTCCAAAAACAGGACCTTGGTCAAATATCCTGGATTGATCCCTGCAGCGTAACCCTGCTTCGTACATGCTGGTTGCATGTATAGAAAAGAAAAAAAAAACCCTTAGGTACTCGCCATAGAGGGAGATTTCACCCAATACTTATTTCTAAAATGAAGGAAAACAAATAGGAAGCTTGCATGTGTACTGCAATCCATTAAATAAGATTTTCGAACGAAATTCTACTTCCAGGTGATTATTTTTCTGCATGGATAGGCATCCTTTATGCCACCATTTCATATGTTGCCTCAAATTCTGCGGCTGAGTGAAGCGTTCCCCGCAAGTCAGACATAAGTTAGGTTTACCCCCCGTGTGTGTAAATAGGTGCACTGTAACAGTATATTTCTGTCTGGATGAATAATTACAATAGCAACATGTAAACAGCCTGTTCTTCAGTCTTGAACTCTTTTGGGCGAGCAGGCTTCCTCCCCAGCAACCGAGGGTCATTATGGGTGCCTAAAAAGATGTATAGAGAAGACATTAAAAATTTATCCACAGAACATATAGATTTTTTTTTTTTTTAAGTAGATCTGGAATGTTAGGAATTAGAGATGATTGCTTTGAAACAATTTTACACTTTGATAAAAATAACTCTTAATATATGTTTTGAAAAATAACAATATTCAAAGAGCATATACACATTATAAGAGAAGAAAAACCCATGAACTAAAAAATGAGCCCAGAATAAAACATAAATCTTAGAAAAATCCCAAAAAGTGGTTCTAAATGTCTTGCAAAAGTGGTGTAAGTCAACAAAACACTTACGCTCTCAACAAGTTATAGCATAAATTGTTTGTTAATTGTTAATTTTTGCATACATATAATACGTATGCAAAAAATAATTGGCTGAAACTTTCAGACAAAAAAGTTTCTTTGTTTTCAGTAAAAGAAGCATTTTGCATTCATTATTTGAGCTGTTGAAAGCAACCTGGTTTAAGCATTTAATTGATTACACCACTCTTGCTCTTAATGGCCTATACAATACATATATGCATGAATATGTTTTCAAAAACTGTTAAAAATAATTAATGATCACAAGTTCTGCATTTATTACTCTTATAAGCAATTGAATTTTGTTTATAATGGTGACAATTTCAAGAACAAGGAACATCAAATTTATTTTAGTTTGTAAATAGATACCTACCGTAAAATCCCGAAAGTAACCCCCCATCGATTATAACCCCCCTCCCCTTTTTTGGAAAAAAAGTGAAATTTCTCTTATGCTGAATATACTGTAAAAAAAATCTCGATTATAGCCCCCCACCTGAAATTTATCAGTTTAGTTTTGAAAATAGGGGGGGGTTATTTTCAGGATTTTACAGTATTTTCAAAAGTGTATACTACTATACTGCCGTGCTAAGCACAAAAGTCGTATCTGCACTTTTTAACAAAATTGAGCTATCGCCACCAGGTGGCTCTTTGTGACGTATTTTACCTAAATACAAAATTATATGGTCATTTGAGAACGGGAAATATTTTTTAAAAAATTCTGAAAAAGTTTCATCTGAATCAAATACATGGTGGCGCAAAACTTTAAAGAGTTATATCTCAGTTTGAGCTCGACTGCAGATACCACTTTTGCGCTTAGCACGGCAGTATACATTTGAAGTAGAAGGACAATAGAGTGGAGCTTAAAAAATAATTTTTTTTTTATTTTTCATGGTCTCACCCTTTAGAAAGGTTCCTTTTATGGAGAAAATAATGCGGGAGAATTTTCAGCAAAATATAATAAAATTTAGAAGAAGCTCAATCAGCTTGAAGTTTTACATTGTACTTAAATAGCAGAAAACTGAATAAACCTATTTTAACACCATTTTACCTCTGTTTGTCCAATAAGACATATACAGTCGACGCTCCTTATAACGACCACACGTTATAAAGACCATCCTAATATAACGACCGGTGAGAAAACCCCCAACTGTATCCCAATATACTCCATGTTCTATCTCTTACAGCGACCACTCGTTATAAAGACCGTTTTCTGCAGGACAGAGACGGTCGTTATATGGAGCGTCGACTGTATAAACTAAGGAAAAATTAAGTTAACATGTGATTGATTCAAAAGTAATGAAATATAAAATATTGTTGGAGCTATAAATAAGCCAAAGCTTCATAGAGCCTGTTTGGGACTATATTCTTGTCTGAGCACCTTTATTATACTTGCGTTACGAACAGTACATAATATTAGCACCTGCTCTCTCTAGATTAAAAAAACGCAAAAGAGAATTTTTCTGCTGCTCATGTTGCCATCATATTGTAGAAAAAATTATCAAATTAATTTTTGATGTATGCATGACAACATAACATCAATTTCAGCTTTGTAAGCTCTGATTTTTAAACGATTTTAAACATTGGAATTTTATTATAGTCAGATGCATGAAAGAGATAAAAAGTTGAAATAATCTTTTAAATCTTAAATCTTTCAGAGGGAAAAAAATGCTTTTGAATTTTGTGACAAACAGATAGCAATTAAATTGATTAAACAAATGGAAATTTCAGATAGTTTCCTTGAACTCAATCAATTTAATTAGATATGCCATTTTTTCCCCACCAGATCTGTAAAGATGGCCAAGCCATCTGATGGGGTTTGCTTTAATTACATGGATAACCTTCTCAAAACCAGAAGGAGAGGTCGACCACACACTAGATGGATGGACTGTGTTGAGAAAGATCTCCAAATGATTGGCGCTGGTGGATGGAGATCAGTTGCGTCGAACAGGGCAAAATGGCGGAAACTTATTGAGACGGCCTTGGTCTGCCAAAGACTGTAGCGCCAAGGAAGAAGAAGAAGAAGATTTTTTTCCCAAGATTTAAAAAAAGAAATTGAAGACACAAGTAATTATGCTGCACACGGTATGATGCTTACTAACACGTTCAGTGACTGAGTAATACATACGAGTCTCAATTTGTAATGCAAGTGGTTAAGGTGTACAGACCAAGGGCGGATCCAGCTTCTGGCTAAGGAGGGGGTCATTTTCGGAAAGGGGGGGGGGGGTCAAAGTGCAATTTTTGAGCAAAAATGGGGGGTTTTGACAATTTTTTCGTAATATAAGTACCAAAAATGCTATTTTTTGCTATATTTTGTCGGTTAAGGAGGGGTCATGACCCCCATAACCCCCCCTCTGGATCCGCGCTTGGTACAGACGAGATTAAAAGGCTCTGTGAAGCTCTGGTTCATTCATTAAATTTTAATATATTTTGCTGAAACTTCTCCCACATCATTTTCTCCATAAAAGGAACCTTTCTAAAGAGTGAGACCATAAAAATTAAAAATTTTATTTTTTAAGCTCTACCCTAAAGGATAATGAAACATGTTCATGGATTTTTACATTTCTATAGTGTTTGCATTTTCTGTGTAATATTGTTTCTTTTTCAGTTTGTTACATTTTATACATACATACTATATACATATAGTAGAACCCTTATCAACAGAAGTATTGTAGACCAGACCTCCTCCAATAAATTTGAAACTCTTAATAAAAAAGAGAGTACTTCAAAATGGCTGTCAAGAGACTGTAGAATTTTTAACTGTGGTATTAAACCTCATTTAAAAACTACGACGGAATGAGATGCTTCTTACTATGTATATAAAGCATAGATTTCTTTTATTCTACTCATTATAAATAAATAAATGAAACAAAAATAACACGGTTCAATCTTGATATCAGGTCGCCCAGCATATAACGCATTCAGAGCTAAAGTGGATTAAGTCCATTTCAACCTGAATTACTTTAGCTCTGAACCTCTCATTTATTAATGTAACATTTTGTTTGCCAAAATCTACTCCTTAAGTGCCAAGAAAGAGTTGAAGAAAATCTTTAGAAAATACTTTCAAAACAGTGTATGAAAAATTAAAGAAAAATCGTGACAATCCTGTTTTTCATAGGCTATGGTGCATTGTACAATTCGCATTAGCATTTTTCTAGAGCATGTTTGTATACAACTTTACTCCGAATTTTAAAAAAATATAATTTGTTATTGATATCATTAGTTATAATTAGTTCAATTCAATTAAAAATTATAACCTAACAAATTGATATTTTTTCAATACATTTAATTTCACCACTTCATTAATTTTTTCTATCAAGTAAGAACGCTTTGCACATGAAATATAGTTTTTTTTCTTAAGAAATCAGTTTATCATGATTTCTTTTTCAATGTTAAACTTCAATAGCTAGAGAAAATCAAAAATGCATATTTCTCCTATAAAATAAAATATGAAACGAGAGTGAAAAAAAAAGAACATTATGCACAGGATATAAAATTAAAATGTAATATAGTTTAGTTATATGTACAATAAAAACATCACAATCACCTATAAAATTCAAAGCAATTTATTTCTATGTTGGCTCAATCTATGAGATCTCAAATTAGCCCCACTGCGAAAATTCCGATTACAAGTTTCACACTTAAAAGGCTTTGTATTGGAGTGTATTAACAGATGAGTTTTGAGCACATGCATTTGCGTGAAAGTTTTTTGACAAATTGAACAGTTAAAAGGCCTCTCGCCTGTATGAGTTCGCACATGTCTTTTGTGGTTAGTAACACAATATGTGGCATAGTTACAATATGGACAGCAAAACCTAGCTCCTTCTACTAAACCTGTAGAAGAAAAGACTAGAGGGACTGCGAAATCTCCTTGCACCAATTTAGCATCTATAACAAGAAAATAAAAATAATCAATAAACTTCAGAAACTCTAATTAATATATCTATAAAATTTAATGCAAGAAAAAATATCTAGCTCATTGAAGAAAAAATTTCAAATAAATTTAAAACAAATTATGACTGAGTATAATACACACCCACACACACATACATATCGCACATCCATAATGAAAGGGGCACATCTCAAAATAGCTGTTTTGAGAAAAATCGATTTGAAAATTTAAACTTTTTTAAATCCTTGCCCTGACTCTAATAACTATTGAAATTAGATAAACTCTCATTGTTTGGTTGATTAAAGGTTCTGCTAGGTGACTATGGTCTGCATTTTCCCGGTCAATTTTAAATAAGTCGTTAATTAATGAGAAGTGCCCCTTTCATTCTCCATTTTCGTGGAGAATGAAAGGGGCACATCTCAAAATAGCTATTCTTACGGGCATCAGTTTATACACCATTTAATTTTTTTTTTTTTTGAAGTTCTTGTCATGATTTTAACCTACATTTTTTAATGATGCATGTTTTGTGCAATTTATATTGGGCCTTTTTTTTTATCCACGAGTGGGGGCAACTGCCTCCCCCCAAGGAAGGGGGTTTCTTCATACAAATCCCAAAATTACAACGGATTTGAGCCACATTTGGCACGTAGGTCCTTTCATGCTCAGAATGTCACGCCAGAGTTCTTTCACTCTGCTTACGAGAGGGGGGGCTGAGAGTTGCAAGAAAATCTTTTAAGTGGAATACTTACATTATTACTTACAGTGGCTGAAATTTTACGAAATCCGAAAAGGCCTAAATTAAACTTTAAAATCAGATAGGATTAGGATGCGCACTTCCCAATGCCTTCAGTTTTTGTTCGCTTGCTACTTCCTCGTTGCATATCCCCCCTATTTCGAGAGAGTCAGAAGAGACTTGGCGCGTGCGCAGATTCAACGGAGGTTTCGCGAAAAAATGTTAGACAGTAATTGGTATTTCCATCTTTGTAGTTCAGTTTCGCAGGAATGATTAGTTGTTACAGAATTCTGTTGAATTTCAACTGTTTAAAAGAGCAGTAACTATGTCAAAAGTCATTGAATAAAAACAACCAGCAGATAGCATTAAAATTGAAGAAATAAATTTTATTGATAATAAATTAGACAAGATTTAAGTTTTAAGCACATTATAAAATTGGTCTTACCGAAATTCAGAATGTAAACATTCTACTACCAATTTTAATTTTCGCTCTTTAACAGGGTATGAATTTAGATCAAAACGGGCGCAGAAAGTCAACAGCAATTAGTTTTTTTTCTTTATTAATGATTCGATTTAACATTTCAGAAGGTTTAAACGCAAAGCAGACGATCTATTTAAAAAAGGGAAAAAATAATACGAAGAATTTCAAATTTATTAAAAAAAAATAACGTATCTCTAAATTGTTTGCAGATTTTTTTTTGATTTCTCAATATTGACCTTGCTTGTAGTTTAAACGTTTTACTTAAATAGGTATAGTAATTCTAAATGTGTGACAAAGTTATTTTCAAGTTTGTAGCTTTTAACAAACATTTAACAAAAAGGGGTCTGTGTAGTAGAGTTATAAAATTGTTCTAAAAGTATTTAATCAACAAATTAGGTAATACGTTACTGTTTTCAATTTAATAGCAATTTTTTTAAATATAAAAACATAGAAGCTGATAAACAAAACTAATAAAAAATAATTAGATTCACTTATTTTTCGACTGTAGAATTTAAAACGGTTAATTATGCACTGAAGTCATGATGCTTAGTTTTACCAAAAATATTTTTATACATTCTTTTTGAATTAGCTGTAATGATAGAATGTATACTGTATGAAAAATAGGAAATTTTAGTATATTAAAATATTGCAAGTTTTCTCGAAGAAAAAAATTGTTCTAAGGATTTTTAGATACATTTATTTTATTTGAAATGTGAAACATTTTGTCAACTGATACTTACTATCGCTGTTTCATTTCAGAGCGATATTAAATCAAATTTTAATTCCTAATGATTTGACGCTAGGTTACATAATACTATTCTTCTTATTCTAAAAAAAGGAACCCTTCATAAAGTACTTGTGCACAAACAATTTATACTTAATAACGAATAATTAAAACGAGTGTCACTTCAAAAAACAGCGAAATTACGGTTTTTTTAATTGGTTTAAAAAAAGTACTAGCCATAATTTGCACCAATTCCGCTCGGCGAACTCTGATTATCAAAGATGTGCCCCTTTCAAACTCAATTTTCCCTCAATTTTTTTTTTTTTTTTCTGTAATCTAGCTGTTTGTTGAAACAGTTTCTTTTCTGCTGCATTTAGAAACTAAATATTTAAACTTTACAGTAATATAAGATGTTTAATTGATAATTAAAGTAAAACTTTAACATATTTTTGATAATCAATTTTATGAGTATTAATATTGAACCTGATTTTTGAAAAAAATTATGAACATGAGTAGTTGGAATTTTTCTCAATATAACATGCTCTTTCAAAAAAAAAAAAATTAAAACAACACCCCGTAAACATCAAAATTTCGAAACTTTCTCTGAAACACGAGTTTTTCAAACACCAATTTATTTCTTCTACGCCTTCAAATAAAAGTTAAATAAATAGTGGTAACACACGATTGGAAAAAAAAAGAAACACTAAAGCAAAAATTACAAATAAAGGTGCAAATGGTTGTATTATCAGTTGAAATGACGGACGTTTCTTCCATATTAATATCATTAAAACTTCCAGATTAAAGAGAACACTAATGAAGTATGTCAACATAAAATTACAATGATAAAGAAGCAGACAACTTTAGTGCATCATGAAATTAAAACCGAGCGTTTGAAACTAATAAATAAAACTGAACGAGTATCATTTGGGAATCCCTTGGTCTAGCTTAATTTTTTTTTGCTAGGAAAAAAAATAAGGATACGTTTGACTATTTCTATACAATAGAATATGGACATTCCCGCTCTATTACAGTTCGTTCGTAATCTAGAGAAGATCTGTCAAAACAAAACAGTGTAAATATGCTCTAACTGTAACCGCAAAAATATACGAGTGCAGTTAAAACAGATGCTACCGTTAAAATAAATTTTTTATTAAAAGAAATGACAATAATTTATTTCAAACAGCTTGAAAACTAAAAATCTTTGCAAATATTGATTATACTTCTTTGAAAATTCGTGAAGCAATATTTTCTCTTTTTATTTCAGTTCAAAATGTTTTCGATACATCTAAACCCAAGAATATTTAAACATGGAACTTGTTTTGTTTATGTTTGTCATCTACATTGAACAGCTATGCAAAAATTGACCTTAGATTGGTAAATATGTTTTAATTATTCAGTTTTGAAAATATTTTCTGATCTTTGTTTTTATCTTTGAAAAGTGGTCGTAATGTTTTTGATTTTAATTCATTCTGCTGGAACTTAAGTTACGAACTGAGACGGTCGCATCACACGACAGTCCTAGGAACGGACAAACCGAAACTCTGTACTGGACTGCAGTCAGCTCATATTTGTTTAATTATTGTTTTGTTGAAAAATAATTTGTTTGCAAAAGATTGTACAATGGGTCATTTAATACCAGTGAAAAATAAGCTATTACCTTCATGGCAGGCTTACCTTTTTGTTTGAGTATGACCCTGTACATATTTCCGATGAACTCGTTCTATGCAAAATTTATTTGTTTTAAACTGCTCCAAAAATTTGAAAAATGAATTCAGACTACACAGAAGCCTTGAAAGTGCACTGACGTATTCTGAAAAAGTTGATGTCTAATCACTGAATCAGTTATACATTGTACCTACTTTTCAATCTCTCTTTTCTCTTTACAGTCTTCCCTCTCTCGCTTTGACTTTCGCGGCTTCACTAAATCGTTGTTTTTCTTGATTTTTTTAAAATTTTTAAATTCAGTCATTAACCTTCTTTTTTGCCCTCGTGTTAACTTTTTCCTGCAAAAGGGTAACAAAGTAGCAGGTAACTTTGATTAATGCATCAGTTTTTTTTCCCTTCCCAGTGTATGCATTCCTACTGAGAGGTTACTTTAAAAATGGTAGAAGGAGAGACGAACCCGGTCGTATCCGGTAGTGAAGGCACTGATCTAGCAACGAGTGAGAAAAGCTTGCTGCATTTTTATCAGAGGAAGTTTGACGAGTATCAGAAGCAAGATGACAAATATAAACAGAAAATTGACAAGCATCTGAGTGATCTAATAGCTGATAGAGTGAGTAATTTCGTTTCATTGAAATTTTAACAAACAATGAATATTATTGAATCACATAAAATGATTTCAGCTTCTATATTCATGTATAGTTTGCATCAATACTTTTCATTGTTTTTACTTAATTACTTGTTTCATTTTTCAGCATGAACTTGAAGCAGAGGTTTTGCGAAGAGGTGAAAAAATTACCAACTTGCAGAAAGCGCTTGTTGATCTCCAGCTTAGTTGCTTTGAAGAAAGGGAACGGTTTTTGAAAGTTTCTGCCGAGAAGGATGAATTAAAAGTAATTTTGCTGTTTCTTGAACTTTTTTCGTTATGTAATTTGAAATTATTAAATACATTTCTAAGTAATATGCATTTGAAGAAGCAAGTGGATAAAG